>JXSR01S074617.1:26293-46642 GCA_000969725.1 Ophiothrix spiculata | reverse complement strand
TTATCCTGGGCTTTGGATGAAGTCATGTGAGATGTTCCCATGATCATATAATTTGTTTTTGTGGCATTGACAGACAATTTGTTTGCCTTAAACCAATTACTCACTTCATTCAACTCTTTATTTACAACATTTATACTGTTTTTAATGTCCTTGTTAGAGTAAAGAATAGTGGTGTCATCAGCAAACAATATGAAGTCTAGAATGACTTTAATATCATTCACTCTATCAGCGGATGACTACATTATTCCAGAAATTAATGTTGTCAAATAAAACCCCTCACGATCCTCATCTGATTGGAAGCCCATTTGTTGCTAGTAGTGGCACCTCTAATGCTAACCACAGCATCTACAATCAGAGAAAAAAGTCGTTGGAACTTTTGAGTCTTTTCAGGTGCATTCATCTGTTTAAAACACTGGAAATTACAGTAAGAGATTGGTAAAGTTGAAGGCAATAAAGAAATATTCTCTTCTGACCACCCCTTCCTCACCCCTGTTTCAATGTTGGATGTTAAGATGCTCCTTGTGTTCGAATCAACATTGAGTGGGGGACGGGGAAAGCGTTAAAAATTCAATGACATGTACAGGTTATTGTGCCAAGACCTTTTTCCCTGATTGTAGATGATTGGCTAACAGTTGAAATCGTGGAATCCTTTACTATTGATAGAAAGACAGGAATTGCTATAACAAAAAAGAAAAAAAAAGAGAAAAGTTGACTCGCTTATACTTTGGAATGAAAAGAACATCTCTACTTGCCAGAAAATGGTTTGGACCCTGGTTTGGAGTGCGATACCATGTATTTGGACACCAATGTTAGTCGTATCATAGCAACAGGAATGTGGGTGTGGAGAAAAATTCAGTCGACGGGGGCAGCTAAGGAGGTGCGCAAATAATATGGCCAGTCTGGTAAAATGCACTTTTAATGTTTGTTGTTCAAAATAGTTTTTTATGTATTTAATGGCTGTGTCAGGAGTAGGTAAAAGAGGTTTAAACATTTTATACGATTCTTGAAACATAAAAATATATTTACTCAAAGCTTGTCAGCTATTTAGTTTGTTTGAAAGATCACGCTTCATGCCCAAAGTGTTAAAGTACGTTTGCAGGACCATGCTTTTTTCCGAAGAGTGACACAAAGTCGTGTCAAGCAAGTTAAAAAGTATCAGTAAAGGGACATGGCCAGATAATACTTGAAATGAACATAATCTTGTATTTTAAACATTCAGATATCGTCCGTATTAAGTAGAAAAAAACAGGGGATAACGAATTTATCATGTAGTTTTGTAGATATAAAAACATTTTAAAAAGTTAAACAATGAACATATTTGAAACTGATGTACTTCCAAGGACGTCAATCTTCGAAAACAAGACGAAAATCTCATTTGTTCTTTTAAAATCCCATAAAAATTCAAGGCAGCAAAATCAAATATAATGTTTCAGAGTCAAATTCTGAAACCCCATTTATGCAAAATACCAGGTGTCCCAAAAAATGGTTACATGTAGAAAAATTACCGTGTGCCTAAACTATAGTAGTTAGAGACACGACACTTTGTACAAATTATATAACAACCCACGTCTAGATACTCAAAAATTTTTAATATCACAGCTATATTGGTTGTTGAGTAATCAACAAAGGTAGATACCTATATCAGAAACACATTTGTTTAAAATTCAACAAAATAATAAGCATACAAGTTTTGTGGTATTTTAATGTGCATTTTTTTTCTAAATGATCATGATCAGACTTATATTAAATCAAATTGGATACAATTTTAATTGAATAATAACTGAACTCTTTTTTAGTATATCTATTATGCAAATGACGGATACTCGCATTCCATGCATTCCAAAATGAGTTGTTTATATTGAACCTGTCCATCAAGTTTTGGCGCGAAATTCGATGAATACGCATAAAGCACAATCAAATTTTCATTAATTCTTTAACTGTTTAAACTGCAAATTTTTGTTCATTCTGAAAAAATAATCTTAAACTTACAGGACATGTTAATTATAATTTTCTTTATAGTAGCAAAGTCTGATCGACATTTAGGAATAACAGAAATAGCGAAATTTTGAGTCAGTTGCCATTTTTTGCCCGAAATCAGATTTTTACTTGACTTGATTTCAGACTTGTAGTAATTTATGACGTCATAATTACGTAACAGCTTGTCGAATTTTTATAATTTTGGTATCAATGGGAAGAAGAAACTCTACCCTTTACTATGGTATGCAACAACTAAACTTTAAATAAGTCAATTTTAAGTTTACATGGGGTTGAACAAGGTTATCAAACGAAGGTGTTTCAGATTTTTTCAGAATTTTGAAAAATACGTTTCTGACATAGGTATCTATCTTGGTTAATAACTCAAAAAATAATAATGCTGTAATATTCAAGGTTTGCAAACATTTAGTCAAGATATGTATCATATATCATGCTAAGTTTGAGTTCTCTAACTGCTATAACTTTTGCAAACGATCATTTTTCTACATGTAACCATTTTTTGGGACACCTGGTACAAAAATGTTAAACTTGACAACACCTGTCACAGTTAACATAAAAGGTAAAGTTCATTAAGCTTAATGATATTCAGGCATAACTTAAGTCTAGGCTCATCAGTACACAAATATGGTTGGTCAATACTCATAGAAAAGCTTAAGAAATACCTACACGTTTTTTATTTGATGCCATTGTATTAATTAATATGGAAGTTCAATCTTCATTAGAAATTCTTCTTTGCATGTTTGGTATGGAACAACAATCTTGACCCTGTGTGCCACTGCCATTTTGAATCAACAGTGATCACTGAATTCCCCAATTAAGCAGCACTATGATAGTGTGAGTTCCCATCTCTTACACAGATATTACTGTTCACTTGCCCAGTGTGTATCTATTAATACAAACTGTAGTATATATAGCCTTGTATAAGATGTTTTGTCAAAAGGGTAATACAGATTCCGTATCTCCTGTTTGATTCAGGTAATACAGGCAAATATTAATTGGTTCTTAACCAATGAAATTACTGGATTACTGTCAACTACATGATAAATTAAGATATCCTGGTCCCATGGGGAGGAGCTCCTGCTTTCCATTCTTGCTGTTTGACTGCTCTTATTTTTTACCCTGCCGAAGTCATCGGCAGGGTATTGTTTTTCACAAGTTTCTTTCTTCTTTCTTTCTTCTTTCTTCTTCTTTCTGGCAACACTTTGATGTCTTATATCTCAAGCATACAAAGACCGATTTTGATCAAACTTAGGTGAAGGGACCAGGGTCACCTCCCATTTATGTCACGGGGTCAAATACTTGATTTTCACGAAAAAAGTTTCAACTCACGTACATTACATGGTATGGTCATGAAATGAAACCTCTTGACATTGTCAACATACGTTATGGGGTGACAAAAATGTGTGAGGTCAAATGGGGTCACAGGGGTCAAATAAAAAAGGTCAAATTTTCAACTTTGCCAGATTTCGACGTTTGAGGTGTCAAATTGTTCGTTTTGAACCAACGATCAAAGGTGTCTATAGAAACCCCGTCACCCGACCCTTCCTTGGGGGTCAAAGGTCATAAAAAAGGTCAATGGAAAGGTCGAATTTTCAACTTTGTCCGATTTCGACGTTTGAGGTGTCAAATTGTTTGTCTTGGAACAACGATCAAAATTGTTCATGGTGACCCCGTTGTCCGACCCTTCCTTGGGGGTCAAAGGTCAAAACAAAGGTCAAATTTGCAACTTTGTCCGATTTCAAAGATTAATATGTCAAATTGTTTGTATTGGATCAGCGATCAAAAGTGTCAATGGTGACCCCGTCGTCCGACCCATCCTTGGTCAATGGAAAGGTCAAATTAACAACTTTGTCCGATTTAAAAGGTTAAGGGGTCAAATTGTTCGTCTTGGTACAGCGATCAAAATTGTCCATGGTGACCCCGTCGTCTGACCTTTCCCTAAGGGTCCAAGGTCAAAAGAAAGGTCAAATTTTAAACTTTGTTCGATTTCAAAGGTTAAGGTGTCAAATGGTTCGCATTGGACTAGCGACCAAATGTGTCAATGGTGACCCTGTCGCCCAACCTTTCCCTTGGTATCAAAGGTAAAATGAAAGGTCAAATGTTCAGTTTTGTTTGATCAATTTCAAAGATCAAGGTGTTACTTCACATTTAAACAAAAAAAAAGGCAATCAATCGGCAGGGTTCTTGTCACTTTCAGTGACACTGTCATGTCTCGTGTGTGTGTTGCAAGGGGAGGGGAGGGGTGCGGGGGATTGGGGAAATTTGTGTGTTTCCATGTTTTTGTGCTTGTGTATGGCTCACTTGTAGCTGATTTAAAAACCGCTGGCTACAAATTTGAGCTTTATAGCTTTATATAGGGTCACGTGCCCTTATTACCAGCGACAACATAAACAGGTTCAAGTCGATCTTCATCAGTGGCGTAGCCAGGCATTTCTCCAAGGTTGGGCATACCACCCAAGATTTCTCCAATGAATTTTATCGAGCGACTTTACAGGGGTTCCAAGGGGCCGACTACTTAAAAAAAAACCGCCAAATATTGTGCTTTATGAAGTTTTCAACCTAATTTTTAGCGATTTTCAGCTCTAATTGTCGTAATTTTATGGGGAAAAGGCAGTTCCTGCTCCTTTTATTTTTCTCCCAGGTCTTCAAAATGTCTCCAAAAAATTACCAAGGTGGGCAAATTGCCCACCTTGCCCACCCCAGGCTACGCCACTGATCTTCATATTCAACGGTTCTAAAATCAGAAAATCGTTCTTTAATTATATACATGTATCCACAACTGCACTGCTACGTAGCTACGCCCTATGGAACTGTACACACGAGCATATTTGGGTAAAATGTCGATACATTATGGTCATGGGGTGGTGGTCCATATGGACCCAACATTTGTTTTTTGCGCGTTAGCGGAAAAAAGAAGAAGTAATTTTTCATCGCCCCTCCATGTATTTGTCTAACACCACTGTTTGATAGGTTCATTTATTAATTTTTCGACGCTAAAGCACTATTATAATATCTACAGGTCCATAAATGTGTTTAAATTTGTTCTGGAATTAGGTGTTGAACTGTAATATTTGTTTCCATAATTTAATTTCACATTTTATCTCAAAATTGCTCATTTTAGATCAAAAAACATCATTTTAGCCCATTTTTTTTTGAAGTTTCATTATTGGTGGCGCTATTCATTTTTTGAATTAATTAAATGCATATTGCATAAATCAAATATTTGTTGTGTGAATTTCACATGAAATAAAATTTGTTTTGGTCTCCTTTACCTTATCCATGTGGCAATTGTCAAAACAGAGGACAAATATGAGACAAATTTTAGATGATATATGTTATTAATGTTGGAAAAACATCTTTACAGCATATTGTTTAGTACTTGTCGTTTTCTTGGTGTCTTTATGATTATGTTTTTGTTTCTCTTTTTTATATATTTTATCTATATATTGTTCTTCCTGTATATTGTATTACTTTCTCTACTCAATATCAATATGACTTTTCTGAAACATGTCTTCCTGAGTGGTTGGTTAAATGGACGACCTGAGAGTATCACTTTTTATCAGAAATTGGCCAAATGAATTTTTTCGCTAACAGGTTTCAAATATCATAATTCCAACAGCTTTTTTCTTAAGGATAAACAAACCCCGGCATTTTTAACAAGTTCTGTAATTATTTTTTTTAAATGACACTGCAAACGATTTGAAATGTAGGCCACCACATCAAAAGCAATTATTTCAATAATACAGTCAAGTTAGTTAAGGTATACAGGCTATACTCGTTTACCTCGAGCCAGCCTTAAATTTGCAAACTTTACTTTGTGCTAAAAGGGAAACGAATGTGATTTAAAAGCTTGTAATTATGCAAATTGTTTTTTTTTGTTGCAGATTCACAGCCTTAAACGCTTGCTTCATAATACTTGCAAAGTTTCACTTCAAGAATATGATCATGAATATGGAAAAAATATATGTATTCTGAAGACAAAGAGGGCGCAATAACGGTTTGATTGAGATGAACGATCCCAATTATGAAGAAAATATGAAGACATGTTAAACCTTTTTAATAATAACTTATTTTAAATTCCAAAAGCAATGTCTCATTTAAAACTTTATTCTCTTTCAAATAATAAAAACATCTACATTTTATTCAATGTTATACCTTTCGATATGGATGCAAATGTTTGAACTATTAATCAGTAACCATAGTATTTTCCCCTGTTTATGATTAATACAAGGTATGGTAATGAGATGTTAAGCTGTGATATTGCGAAAAAAGTACTAAACATATAGAATTATGGCAAAGTGTATTTAAACTCTTTCTGTAATATTGCACTGAGAGGCAAAATACCTTTTATTACACTTAAATGCAAAACAGGTCGAAGTAAATATACCTCTGAATGTATCAAATTGCATCTACTTGAAAAGCAATTGCAGACAAGTCCTCATGCCATATCGCCTTGTTATTAAATGTAGGACGAGTACTGAATAAAAAAGCCATGATAAAAAATTAAGACAGTCAGTACTGCCATGATAGATCAAACATGCATAAATAAGTGCCTTATTTTGCAACCTTGGTTTATTAGACCACATAAATTAAGTTGTTTCTCGTCCCCTCCCTCCTCAATTTTTGGTGCCGTACCATTTTTTTGTTAGTAAAAATGCTAAAACGATGTTACAAATTTAGCTAAGTCGTTCAAATATCAAGACCCGCTTCCTTTTTAAAGCTTTAAGTTTTTGAAAATTTTAACTTTGAAACTGCCATAAACCAACAACGATCCATATCACATAGAGTTAAAAGACAGCCACTGAATGTTCAGTCAACATCTACAAAGGGTTAACCTGGATCGCCCAGACTCCCCAAAACATTTTTTATGTCAGGTTTTTTTTTTTCGGTAGGAAAAGAACCAGCGCCCATATTAATAGAACTTTACTAACCCTAGTTGACAACTAAAATGCCGTTAAGGCTACAGTCCCTAAAAACGTCTCACACGGCTGAATGTCATGTTTACTGCAAGTTTTTACCTACTTACAACTATCAGAATATCACAATTTTTGACGTACATGGAACTTTACAAGTGATTTCACGTCCATTATCAAGGTCAAAATGACGCCTAAAGACTACTTCGAAAAAGTTGACCCTTTTTCGCCGAAACCTCATAATTTCATGATGTTTGAACAATTCGACTGTTTTCAAATTTTGACAGATTGTAGGCTTGATACTTCTTATTGAATTACAAGCAATATTTTATAAATATGCTGAGTTGATTTTGAATGATAATGTAACAAACCCGCGTTGTTTTGCCCGAAAATCCGGATGTGAATTACGACTTGTTTGAAGTATCTACATTATCTACATTTTTATTCTGATATACGCATTCGCATAATTTACTTACAAATTGAGCATTCCAATGAGGCAAAAAATTGCAATTTTTATGTAAACAAAAGAAAAATCCAGCATTCTAATGTTTATGTTTTAGATTTAAGTTCACGATCTCAACGCTGCCTTGATAGCTCAGCGGTAGACCCCTCGCTTCGTAATCCATGGTCCGCAAAGGCAGTGGAAACTATTTGTCTTTTCTTGATTGAAAAATAGTTAGGATTCACATTTTCCTGAGCAGATGGATTTCTCGTACCCTTAAGTTGTCTGACAACTCTAGGTGCTAACTATTTCGTATTCATAAAACCAAACTAGTTTGAAGTTTCAATAGTTGATTCGGTTAGTACTAAAATTCACTTTGTTGGCATTGAAAGTAAAGTTTATATCAAAATTATCTTGGTAAGAAGAACATTTTTATAATGCTTTTTATGAAGTATAATAATAAATTGTAAGTAGGTTGACGTATATAGTCATTGCATTGCAACTAGATCATGTTGAAATGCCAAACGGTGCATTTCGTACCAAAATACGTCAGTATATTAAACGCATTTATGACAGTTGATGATTTTCACTTGAATAAACCTCTATTGTACTTGAACACTTTTATATTATATCCATCTATCTCTCTTACGATCGAATTATACTATAACATTTGTGGAATGTGGAATACTTCGATGTCTCAATGATATTTGCTTCTTTCCCCCTTTTCTTAATCATTTTAATATCTCATAACGCAACTGTCATGACTATACCATTCAAAGACTGTCAAGACGCATTCCAATATATGTTTTCATTTTTTCTTGTTATTTGAAATACCATTTCGATATTAGTATGACGATGACTGAAAATAAACTTTTCAACGTTTGTACGTAATGAGTAGATGCTTATTCTATGTCTTACGCGATAAATGTTCACGCAAAAATGGTTAAACCTATTGTTTTTTGAAATTGATTTTAATTCGATGACCGCTTTTTATGTTAGGAATGTTATTATTATGTGAAAGCACAATATAAATAAAACAATAAGAAAATTCTTTCTCATATAAACCACTGGCTGTCTCATCATAAAACTCATCAATACAGTATGTCACAGGTGGTGTGTGTTGGAAAAATGTTATACAATGCAGCTGATTGTATGATAAAATGAATACAAATATATAAAATTCTAGAATATTAAGCTCTATTTCAACGAAATGGGAGGGTGTAGTGTTAAAATTTGCAAGAAACTAAATTATGTTGTTATTACTTTTATCAGTGTGTTCATAAAAAATCTAAATAGGATGATGTATACAAATTAGTATTACAACTTGAATCGCAACTATACATAGTGCTGAAAATGACAGATTGTATCTTGCTGTGTCAACAAACATGAAAATATTAAACTTGTATTTTTGATAATCCAGATTTTCACTTGAATAAAATACGTACTTGAACCCTTTTTACTTCTTAGTTTTATCTAAAATAATTGAAGTTGTAGAAACACATCAGGTCGAAGTAAGCTTGCTGCTGAATGTATCAGAGTCATCATTTGAGTGTTTGTGTGAGTTGTTGCATATACTTGACAAACAAATACAGCAAAATAATCTAATAAAATCCCTTCGCTGTCAAATGTATAGAATAAATCACTTAACTAACAAAACAGGGGTAGATAAAGACCTATTTATGAATGATTCCGTGGTAGCTTAGCGAGTAGGAAAATAAAAACTCACTATCAGTATCGTACGGTTGGTATTCAATACGCTCATGACCTGAGGTAGAAGAAAATAAGCCGTGTAGCTTGTATTTAGACGTTATGTAGTAATAAATTAAAACACATCATGTAACACAAAACTCAAATCTCCTTCTACCTCAGGTTCTGAACTTATTGAACGCCCTTCGAATCTAAATGTTTTATGAAATAAATCCAAGAATAGTAAAATATATTTCAAATTAATCATTAAAGTTTAAGGAGTATACAGCCCTGAAAGTGGCATATCTAAAACACCTATTATAATAAGCCACTATGCTAAGATGTTTCAAGGGGTGATCGATGATGGATTTGGTCACCACAAGTAACCGGATTCTACGCGTTTTCCTCCAGCGGAGAAACTATTGGTCGCCAATATATTTTCGGTTGTAAATTACAGTAATAAAGCTAAATTAGATACCCATTTTTCTAAATCTAAATTTACACTGTGTAGTTAAAAATATATGTAAATTATGTACCAAAAGACTAGGGTATAATGGTACATCACTGTAAAAGAAAAGCTCCACGCTTTTAAATTCCGTTTGTTTCATTACTTTTTGCAAACTAGATATCTATCTATCTATCTATGTCGACCGCGGTCGGAAGCCATGATGAATTTTCTCCACTGCTGTCTGTTTAGCATGAGTTTGAGAAGTTCGTTTTGATCAATGCCAGCATCCTGTGTAAGAAGTACTGGGTAGGTCAGCCTTGGTCTTCCCTGTGCACGTGTCCCTTGAAACTAGAGATATGTTGTACGATTCATTTGTACGACCAGAATATACAAATTATCCAATATCATTAATCATGTATTGATCTTGAGCTTGAATTGTGACATTAAGTAATAATCTGTTAATTCATACGAGTAAGTCACTTAGCAATACTCAATAGGGATTCAGAATGTTAACAAGCTCTGGCACGGTACAGCAGACATTGCCCTCACGAGTTTTACGAGTTCACAGCAATAACACTTGAAGTTAACGCTCATGTGGTTTTTGTCTGCTGTGGCGTGCCAGCTAAGCCGGAGTTCAGCCGACTACTCTTTTTATATGCATTAGACACCGTCTGCAGGGGAATATTAAATCAGTTTGCGAGTAATCAGGGGTTTGTGATGTTAGGAAGCTGAGAATATTTGCCCTGATTGCAACTCTTTATTAGTCTACTGTAATGAAAAAAATAGAACTGTTAGGTTACCTTTAGCTTTCCGCATATTGTAATAGATAAATCTTTCCTATCCTTTTCGACAAACAGATTACTCCGTTTTCCTTAAATTCTGTGTGTATTTCATTTTTTTTAACTTAGGAAGAGTATGATGTCTCTTATTCTCTACTCTTTTTAATTTGTTTTCAAGTAGACAATATTTAATTCTAGTTATACGGAGCGATTTTCACAAACATATTATACGGAGGGGGGGGGGGTTGCAACAACCCCCCCTCAATTTTTTATAGAGAGTCCCCCAGACCCCCGATTATGGTACCAGTGGATAGGTATCAGTCCCCTCTTTCCATTTATACCAAATTCAAGGTCATTCATAAATGTATGACGTCACTATGACGGCATAATTACCAAAATGTTGAAAATCGGCATTCGTACGGAAAATATAGGCAAAAATCAAAATTTTCTAAAAAATCGCATGAATATCCGATTTCCATGCGGTTTTTTGCTAAATATTGTAGGAAGTGACTAGTTTTACCTAAATACCAAGTTTGAAATGGATATCATTTGATGATATCATTTTTAAAATCATGAAGTTACACCAACCCCCCCCCCCTGACCTCCGAACTTTGAACGGACACTGTACCCCCTCTGAAGGTGGTAGGGTCGAAATTTTTTCACTAGAATAAGCGCAAAGGATAAACTTAGAGGTACACCAAGTCACCTCGCGCTGCACGCGAGGAATTTTTAGCTTCAAAAAAAAAATCGGTAGGGGGGTTGTTGCAACCCCCCCCCCCCTTCGTAGAACTAGGGTTAAGGTCCGTATAACAACCTCTTAGAATCAAACATTGAAGTTTTGTTGTAACTTATTTGCACGTCAAAAGTTCTCACCCATGATTTTACATTGGTTCTTATTTTCTATGATATGATAATTTTTCGTAATATTTGTTTTAGAATAGTGAAAATGTACTAGTATTGGATCATGAAATAAAAAAAACGCACTCTAACAATCAACTTTAATAATTAATTCTAATACTGAGTCTTGCTTTGTATAAGTGAATATAATTATGTATTTTTCAATTTGTTGCAATAAAATAGATATTTGTTTGTTTTGAGCCAATAAGTTAGTAATTTATTCTTTTCGTGTAAGTTTGGCAGCCATTTTGAATAAAAGGGCCCTGTAATGATCATTTTCATTAAGTTGCTGCTGATTCTTATATTTTATGTTAATATATAATTTTTGATCTTAGTCGTAGCTGTAATTGAGAAGAGATTTGTATGTTAAACGGTGCAAGCCTAATGATGGCCACTTGCTGTAACGACCACAAGAAAATATATCAAATTATTGTTAATGTTGCGTTTTTGTTACATTAGTGGTTTATAACATGTTTACCACCAGGATTAATTAGCACAATTGTTGTGCTAATCCAATTGGCTTAACAATCTAATTGGTTTAACATCTTATAGTCTTAATTGGTTTAACATATAATTATAGCCTACCCTTTGTCTTGCAAAAAATGACGGGATGTTTGTCAGCAGGATTAAATAGCACTATAGTTGTTCCGACAGTATAAGCGGTGCCTTTGATCTTTGATTGCCAAAGGAAATGGAATCTAGTCAATTGATCAAACCGTATAAATTCTGTCACATTTAGCTTTCATTACTCACATTCATTTTCACTCGCACACTCACACATCCGCAGACTGTGGGTGGCAGGATGCGGCTGGGTGAGTGTGTGACTGTGTGTGTGTAGTGGTCGCAGCAGCAACAGTATTCCAGGATAATCAGCAGTTTTTTTACTGCAACCGGCTCTTTTTAGAGCCACCAGAAAGAGTTAAATGCTTTTCAGGTACTCACTAACATTTGTTAAATATTCTACTAACACAACTTACTTCTTACTAATTACTCCAGCATGATCGCTGTACTGGCCTTGCGGTTAGCGTATCTAGGGGAGATTGTAAAGTATTCTACTAAATTATCATCACACTCATCATACTCATCGCACTAATAAACTCATTTTACTAATCAACCAAACCAGTTCCTGTTCTTACGGACAGATTCGCAACGATACGATACGCCACGCTACTTCGCTACGAGATCTGCTTCATTGCGGACATAAGTTTTTCCGGTTCCTGTTTTTATAAACAGATACGCAACGATACTATACGCTACGCTACGCTACGAGGTCCGCTTTTTAGCGACCAACATGTTAACACCGTTCCTGTTCTTTTAACAGATACTATTTCCAACGATACGATACGCAACTTTGACGAGGTCTGCTTTAATGCAACCGACAAGTCAACTCAGTTTTCCTGTTCTTATGGACAGATTTTAGCAACCCAGTTTTTTTTTCCTGTTCTTTTGGACAGATATTAGCAACCCAGGGGTCAAGCCTTATGCAGTGACCCAGCTCCTGTTGGAACGAACCTATCCCAGTCCCAGACTTTTCGTTGTTAATTCTCGATCAGGTATCAATCTGTTCGGTTGGAGACTTAATAGGCAAGGCGCAGCCTATCATTTGAACACACATTAAAGGTATAGGGGCAACCTACTTTTGTGCAAATAACTGTTGGCAAGGGGCAGCCTTCAGAAAGACTCTTTTTAAGGGCCACGAATATCTCATAAGAACAACACATCAGAGGTTAGGGTTAGGGTTAGAAAGGCTCTTTTCAGAGCCAACACAATTACAAAGAGGTGAACTGATTTTAACACTGTTGGCAAGGGGCAGCCTTCAGTGAATGGCTCATGCGAGTCATCAGTGGGAAGTGACGGCCCGCATGTCTTTATAATAATATTTGCCCTGAAGAAGTCAGAGCTACTCCTGACGAAAGCTTGAAAGTTCAAAACTTGTCCGACGGCAAATCCGTTAAAATCTACCAATTGTTATGAATTACCCAGACGGTGATTTAAGCCCTTCCCACCATTCAATTCAAATTGCTATTTCCACGGCTTATAAACAGCACACTGAGTGGACCAACTGCATAGACTTACATGATAAAACTACTGATGGAAAACTTGCTATAGAAAATTTATTATTTTGTCCAACTGTAAATGAAAAGGACCTTCAGAAATAGGATAATCACAGCTTGATATCAATGAAAAACAAACCTGAATTGGACAGAGTTTTTCATTCCCAAAATACAGTTTGAAATGGAGTAAATTCAAACTGTTTACCATACAAATGAATGCAGTAGTGGAGTGACATTGGTTAACATTCCATGGGGTCTACTGATATGTTGCTGTGTGTTATGGGAAAGGCTTAAATCATCCTCTGTGAATTACCGTCGTAAAAGCCTTTCTCAAAAACAAAAAAATGTGGTTGATGTTGGGGTCCCGATGTGAAAGGAATCTTAGCCCCCCTGAAATGGTAGTCCGCCTTCTATAGACCGTAATGGAGTAAAGCGTGAAACTAATGTTGCATGAGAGTTTTTAGTCTATACTTTACTGCACAACCTGGACAATAAGAACGGGGGACTTACATTCCTGCTACACCGGTGTAGTAGGACTGTTAGTCCCCCGTTCTTATTGTCCGGGTCGTACAGTTAAGTATAGGCTAACAACTAGCAATATTAGTTTAACGTTTATTCCATTATAGTCTATGAAATGCGGACTACCATTTCAGGGGTTGAAAACGTAACAGAAACGGCAAACGTAACAAAAGCGATATTTTAACATGATGCAGCTAAAAGACACCCGTAAAATCAAACAAAATCTTGCATGGTCTTAAAGGTAGTTCAATAGATTTACACAGAACGGTTGAACTCAAGTATGTGTCAGTCCTTTCATAACCTTGAAATCGAACTGTTTTGTTAAATATCAATCATAATATGTGACCGTCTACCCCAAAACAGCAGTAAATACCAATTGTCATTTTCACTTTTTAATTTTTTGCAAAGACCATGCTTTAAGAATTAAAATGACACCTTAATGAACTTCAAACGATTTCCAGAAATCAAGTTGTGGTCCGCCAAAGGTTGTCAGGGAGTAAAACGTATAACTGAGGTAAACGCATTCAAAGATTAGTTAGCCCTATATTTTCTGTTGATCGTCTTAAGAATATGCCAATTTATTTCACATGTCCTATCATTTTCTTGAAATGAAACTTTGCTGGTATTTTGTAGTAAGCACTAGGATTGTGAACTGTCAAAAAATCAATTTCGGCAAATTATGACCTTGACATATATTTTCACCTGCAGCGCAAAATGAAGTTTCTGGCATTTACTGCTCATACGGACTGGACGGTCACATATTAGCCAAAGATACATGTAGGACAGGAAGTCTCAACTTTCATTATTGTTTTCTTAAATCATATATGGATTATATACTAAGCAAAGATGTGACGTGAGTTTTTTACACGTTAATGCCACGGGCAATTTAATAACGTCAACCTTCATCTCAGTAGATTTCTTGCAAATCTATATACGTTGGTTTGAAAGGACAGTTTTGCTGGCTGTTAGTCTGATTCTTAGAATTACTCGGGGATTGAAATGACTCGTAATAGTTTTATTTAAAGGTCTCCTACCTCACATTAGAGAAGACATTCCCTTTTTTCAATCACGCATTGTTTCCTATGATATTTTTATAGGAAATTATATGAGCAGTTGTCGATGGAACTTGCTCAAACGATTACTGCAATACATTTTGATTAAGGGTTGTTTCATCACTAACTTTCCACAGAGTTTCCTCTACAAACAATCACATAAGAAGCAATGCGTGATTGGAAGCACAGATTGTCTTCTCTTACCTCACATTTACACCTAAAAAAATTGTTGAAATAGATCGTTAGAATAAGTAGGTCAGAAAAGGAGTAACGTACCATTGAATGAAAACAAATAGATTATGATAAAATTCAGCAATAATTTAATATACACTTTTGTTGCATATGAAAATTATGCAATATAAAGAAATGTTTTTCACTTTCTTCATGCACTTCCTGTATTCTAAACGTCTTACTTACATTGATGATTATGACAAAACGTAGGGGGCTCTTAAGAAAATATTTTTTGTCGACTTCTTGCATTAAACCCATTTTAACGCCAGAAAATCTTTTAGGCGATTAAAACTTAATAACGACTTGTGTTAACGTTTTGTGTTGCATCAACCTGTAAAAGTGTATAATATAAATAAGATGTTGCTCAAACCACTCGAGAAATAGAAACGGATAATGTTCTACTACTTGGTAAATTGTACTTATTTAAACAAACACAATGAACATTAATTATTTCTACTTTGTGAGCCTTTAAAACTTTATTGTGATGAAATTTAAGTTCCTTTGCCACCTGCTTACGGTTACTGGGAACAGGTGGCAACAATTTATTTTGGATGCTAACCGGACTGCAACAATAGAATACACGTTTAAAACAATTGTTGAATCATATTGTGGTATTTCGCGACATGGACGAGGGTACCAAAAAGAGTAAAACCTAGTCTAAAACATTTGGTACCATTAGACGGGTAATTTAACCTTGTCTTCAAGTGAAAACCCCCAATTCAATTGAACAAGTTTTATGTTATTTATGGTTCAATCCCCAGTCCCATGTCAACTATTAATACCATTGCGATAGGCCTATTACGTACTTCTTAACATGCATAATACTTCCCATGGGATTGTTTGTATACTAGTCTCATATATTGTTCACATATTTTTCTGTACAAACAACTCCACAAGAAATGCATGTGAATCTTTGGTTTTTTTTAACAACAAACTAAGTTAGTTGTCAAATACATTTTTGAACTGGAACACATACTAATGGATTCGTAATAATTATTGAGTGTTTGGTAGATACAATCCTAATTTGAACATTGATATCCAAATACCGTGATGTTGACCTCTTTCAATACGGTTTACACCAAATAACAAAAGGATAATAAATTAATTAAAAAACAATAGATTTGTTTGGCTTAATCATGTGAAAATTAAAAACCCTTGATGTAACAAGCTAGAAAAGCAACAGAGAAAAACGTAACAAGAAAAGTGAAGACCGATGAAAACCGTCACCCCAGTGGGTTCTCATTCCTATCATTCCAAATACGTATCACATGTCTCTGCTAGATTACACACAAAGATGGTACAACATTGTAGAAACTCCCTGGCCTCGAATTGTATTTCCAATTCGGGTTACATAGCATAATGTTACTGCATGGATGTAAGTTAAGTCCTTCAAAATTAAACATGTGACACTAAATGCAAAAGTCTTGAAATATAATGCCATTAAGCCTATTTGCATTGAGCTTGTTTTTTTTAAAGAACATTAGAGTTCTTAGAGTAACAGGAACAACTTTACTTCAATACGTTACGTTCATCAAATATGCAAATATTGGTACTAAATCTAATACCTAATTGGTTAAGAGCAGACTTAATCACGAAATCACCGGGTTAAACACATATTTGATAAATGACATTTGAAAATACGAGCATTATTGTGTATAACTTATAGACCTATTAAAAGCAGATTTCTAAGTACATGATTGATTGTTTCAAATAAGTTACTTTACAATCTGTTATTTTTTAAGAAACGTTGCGAGTATTAAAAGAAATCATTTAGAAGCCTCATCAATCATGTATTAAATGTAGACAACATACACTGAAATAGAAATATGACATGCTAGCAAAGCTGAAATGAAATGTCAAACTATGAACGCGCATGTTTCAAAACTTATATTTTGTGACTTAAGTACTTATTCAACTATTGAGATAGAGCTAGCATTGGAAGTGGCAAACTGCTACCTACACAATTCTTGTCGATCAACAAAGCCAAAAAAAAAAAAAAGCAAAACCAGACGACAAAAGCTAGAAAACTATAAAGCGACAACAAGAATTATTCATAAATACCCAATCTTTACAATCATTGAATTAAAGAACATTATGAGCTGTTTCACCACAATTTTGCTGCAGTTATTATGGCAAATGGAAAATAAGGAATTAGATATTTACTTTAGTGGGGCTCGAACACGCAATCGTCTGATTTGGAGCCATGCGCTGTTTAACCACACTACAGGAACTTCATAAACAACGATGTATGGCTAGAAATGGAGAAATGTTAAAAGAATCCTTTTATAAGATTGCTATTTACTTGCAGGCAATCAAGAACATGTATACAGTTTAGATATTTAACACGTAGCAGGGTTCGTGATGGTAGAATTAGGGCCAATGACCACTACACGCTTGAAGAATGAGGCACTTGGATGAAAAAAAACACGGAAAATATTTAATTTGTACATGCACATATATAAATGTTGGCGTTGTTGCAAATCGTAATTTGCCTCCTGTAGTGAAATATTAGAATTTCTTAGAAGTTCTGATAACTGCAATCAAAAGAATGCTAACATACTTTTTGTTAATGATTGAGGTATTGAATCGTCAGTTAATAGATTTCATGCATTAAAGAATATATCGTGTTAAAACACACATCCCACAACCCCATACAAAAACACTTATTTTGTTTTGCGTGTGTATAACTCTTGCAATGAAGCAGCAGGGTTTGATTTGCTTATGTTTTCTAATTCTAAAGCAGACGAAGACATGAAGACATGAAGTATAATTATAGTCAGCAGGATCGTTAAACATACAAAATTGTATTGCTGTTTTTGGACTTGGGCATTTAAAAACAATAATATATACCATGCTGAAATATAAATATACTATAAAGCCAAATACTTTGGGGCTTAATGTCCCAGTTTCGAATCCTGCCGGCGTTTTTTGCTTTTTGTTTTCATTAAAAAAAATACAATTTTTTTCCATTATAGTATATTATATAGATTGATTTTCCTTCAGTTAAGAACTCTCACAAAGTAAACTCTTTAGGCCAAAAAAAAAAAGGTTTGTCTCAGAAACCCGCGCGCATTGCTATTTGAACATAAATTTAGCGCGTAGACCTACGCGCTGGCCCTCTATTTTTGGCAAAACTTTTTTTTTTTCCTCGAGAGTATCCAGCGATCGACCGCCGTCCGAGTTGCTGTCAAGTTTGCTGTTGCAATTTTACTTTTTCTTTCAATTGTCAAGACTTCCCATAGTTATAAAACGGGCGGGATCGTACTTATAACCTGGTGACGGTGACGGTACTTCGCACACGGAAGTTGCCGATCCAAATTTTAGAGCGTTAAAAAAAAAAATAGCGCATACCGCATACCTTATTTTCTGAAAAAAAAAATAAAAAAATAAAAAATCGCATAGCGCATAGCGTTTTTTCTAAAGGTTTCTGAGACAAACCTTTTTTTTTTCTTTGGCCTTAGATAAACATGATTCAGACTGTAAAATTCAAATGTTTCCCTATCAGGTAAAGCTGTATGCGCAGTGGATGCCACGGTCCAGTCAAGCTGCAAACCGCGTACACGATGTTCGCTGTGTTATTTGGATATCCAAATAAATGTATTGACCGATGTCTTGTCCCTTACGTACCAATAATGGAACTGCATTTTTCTCGTCTGATTTACTAATTTCAAAGGTCTTAAAACCAAGATATATATTTCAAATTTCATGAACACAAGGTTTTATGTGTTATCTAGCAAATTTAACCAATAGTAGACAAGAAGTTTTATAAAACAAGCTGCACGCAAATAGATGTGACATCGTGATTTTAAACGCGTAACCCTGGTTAAACGGAGCGATTTTCACAAACATATTACATAAAAACACGGAAAATATTTAATTTGTTCATGTAAATATATAAATGTTGGCGTTGTTGCAAATGTGAGTTTGCCTCCTGTAATGAAATATTAGAAATTGAAATATTAGAAGTTCTGATAACTGCAAACAAAAGAATGCTTACACACTTCATGTTAATGATTGAGGTATTGAATTCTCAGTTAATAGATTTAATGCGCTCCAATGTTCATAATACGCATGTAACTGATATTTGAATATTTGACTTAGTATAGTCAGCAGGGTTATTAAACATACATGATTTCATTGCTGTTCTTGGACTTGGGCATTCAAGAACAATAATTTATACCATGCTTAAAAATATAGGCCTACTATAAAGCCAAATGCTTTGTGGCGTAACGTCCCCGTTTCGAATCCTGCCGGTGTAATGAAATACAGCGTCCGTGTGACTGAGTGTCCTAGTTACTATACATTTGTGCTAAAATAATTGTGTAACTAATTTCGAAGGTCTTAAGACCAAGATATATATTTCAAATGTCATGAACACAAGGTTTTATGTGTTATCTAGCAAATTTAACCAACAGTAGACAAGACGTTTTATAAAACAAGCGGCACGTAAATAGATGTGACATTGTGATTTTTAAACGCGTAACCCTGGTCATACGGAGCGATTTTCACAAACATATTACAAGGGGGTGTGGGGGGGGGGGGTTGCACCCCCATTAATTTTTATAGCGAATATCCCTAGACACCTGTATGTGATACCAACGGGTAGGTATCAGTCCCCTCTTTCAAGGTCATCCGTTAATATATGACGTCACTATGACATCATTGTTATTAAAATGTGAAGAATCGGCATTTGTACGGAAAATATAGGCGAAAAGCTTAAGGTTGATAAGAATATCTGCTATATAAATGACATACATAAAAGTACATTTTTAACATCATGGAGTTACACCAATCGCTCTGACCTCCGAATTTTGAATGGACACTGTACCCCCATGAAGGTGGTAGGGTCGATTTTTTCCAAAAATAAGCGCGAGGGTAACCCATCCCTTCGTAGAACTAGTGTAAAATTGATATTTTGAAGATTTTTCAAGGGACATTAGACAAAATTGCGAAATTTTATTTGTCGATGATTTACACTTAATATGTTAGTAAATAACAGTAAATTACCGGATATAAAAGTTTAAAAAAATAATTTTGTTTTGTTTATTGATATTGGATATGAGGCTATTCTCTAAACGTATTTATTGATGCTATATATCAAGAAAGAGCCAAAGATTTGTTTGTAAAACATTCCTTTTACATCATAGATTTTTAGATAAATTAAAAAAAAATGGAGTTTGCATTAGATATCATGAAAAGGCCAATTTTAAAAATTAAACTACAGAGAGCTGCATTTATTTAAAAATAAAAGAATATATAAATATGTTGATATATAGGGTTAGAATTAGACAATGAAAATTTTGCATGCTGTCATAATTACCACTACTACTTCA
>JXSR01S074616.1:55516-67016 GCA_000969725.1 Ophiothrix spiculata | reverse complement strand
GGGGGTTGGAGGGATGGCAAATCTTGAAACGTCTCTCAAATTCAGTTCAAGCTAACAGTTGTTAAAATAAAGATATAAAACGAATTTATGATCCTCCGCTGGATAGGATTAATCCTGGATTAATCCTAACCCACTAAAGGCCAAATATCTCCTTGAATCTTACTGTATAAAAATCCCTATTTTCACACATTCGACCCAGGGATTTGAACCCATGACCTCTCGCATCCAAATCCAATCTTCACCCATACCAAGCCACCCAAGGCAGCAACTTGGTGACCATATATCTCCAGGTTGTGACGTATTTGGACTTCCGACTATTTTCTTCATTTTCTACTGTAGGATTCAGCACTGTTAGGGCTATAAGTATTACACTGCTGTAATGTTGTCATGTTTGAGACAGAATAAATAAAAGGTTAACATCTTTTAAACTTTTGATTAATCTTTACAGCTATCATTCAAAAGAGACTGAAAAAGGAGAAGAGAGCTAAGAGACGTCTTCAAGAGCAGGTTGAAGGGAGAGTGACAACTGGGTCACCAGAACCAGACGAAGGCATCAAGCAGTCACCGGCTGATCATCTTAGAGCCCTTAATGGTAAGCATGATTATAACTCGGGTTGGGGAGCTGTAAGGGTTGAAAGAAGAGTGACAACTGGGTCACCAGAACCAGACGAAGGCATCAAGCAGTCACCGGCTGATCATCTTAGAGCACTTAATGGTAAGCAAGATTATAACTCGGGTTGGGGAGCTGTAAGGGTTGAAAGGAGAGTGACAACCAGGTCACCAGAACCAGATGTTGGCATCAAGCAGTCACCGGCTGATCATCTTAGAGCACTTAAAGGTAAGCAAGATTATAACTCAGGTTGGGGAGCTTTTAAGGTTGAAGGAAGAGTGATGAGTGGATCACAAAGCAGATGAAGGGATCAAACAGGCAGCGGCTAATTGTCTGAGAGCACCTAATGGTGAGAAAGGCAGGTTTTTTTTGGAGCTGGTTTAAGATACAGAAGAGGTTTTACATTTTCTACTCATCATCCTCAGATAGCAAGCATAAGTTTCAACATGGCAAAGAAGAACTGCAAGATGATGGATCACATCATAATCCGGATCTGCACACAACACCCATGTAGCTTCTGTGAAAGCGGTTTATGGAGATTGGATTTCAGATCTGGATCTCATAGATGCGCATTGTTCTGGATCTGTGCTCTATGTTCTAATATTTTCCAGATTTAAAATCAAGAGAGATGTGTATTCAATTTAAAGAACATGAATGTAATTGGAATATTGATAATAACACATCAACTAGTTTACTCATTTTAGCTCTGAACCATGATAAAAATATTGCCGCATGAAAATAAATTGGTGATACCATTGCTTGTGTGTGCATAAACCTTTTTTTCTAAATTCTCATAACTAATTTATTGTGTTTATTATTTTAATCCAGAATCATTATCACAAGAACTGGAAATGGAAAGAAATGCTCAACGTGAAATGGAAAGAAATGTCCGTAACGCTGAAATGGACAGAAATTCTCGCACCTCCGAATTGGACAGAAATAGTCGCGATCTTGAGCGCAGCAACTCTCTCACTGCTGAAATTGAGCGTAATGGAAGGGTGTCCGAATACGAACGAAGCAATGGTCGGGATCTTGTGCACAGTCCTGAGTTAGATAGTAGACATGCTAGAAATCTCGAGTTGGAACATAGTCGTGCTCGAAACGGAAGTATGGAGAGGGAGCTTTCCAGACATGAAGTAGGCAGACCTGTTGGGAATGACACTGAGAGAATTCAACCCCTTAGAAGCGAATCAGATAGAAAAATACCAGGTGAGTTGATTGAAAAACAATAGTTTATGAAACTAATGTGAAATATTTCTTGAAAAAAATGATTTTGCTAAAATGTGTCTTATACATCAAACAAACACGCTTCACATAGGTAAACGTGAAATTTGACTCCCCTCCTTTTTTTTTGAACTTGAGGATACAAGCTTGAGAGATGATGTTATTCCAGATTTCATCCTTTTAATTTGGAAAAACTCTAGCTGCGTCATTTTAATACACCCATTTCAAACTTATATAACTATAAAAAATAACAAGTTATACAAGTTGTACAACTAATGAATAAACAAAAGAGAGGTAATAAACTAGTTTTAACAGGGTAATTAGGCACAAAACAATGATATTGATATTTTCATCATAATTAAGACATGCTGAATGGAAGTTATCAGAGTAAATACAATGTTTCACATTCAAGCGAAGAAGACAGTCATTTTTATTTTAAATTTTAAATTTTTTGCTGATTTTGTCACTAGAAGTGAACCAAAATGACATTTGTTGTCTGAGGATCATCAGCATTGTGAAACTTGGGTATTAGCCCCGGGTATTAGGTGAAACTCAGGTACTAGATGTATCTCCCACAGATTAGCCTGTGAATTATGAAGAAATTAAACGGGACCAAATCATTTTCAGAAATGTTGCCAATTTGTTTTAGTCTTTGTCAAAGATACTCTGTATATGTCCACAAACCAAATAAACGTCTACATTTTATTAAGTGCCTTACCATAGGTGCATGCAATTGACAAAATTTGCCCAGGGGGTATAGCGACCGAGATTGGTTTCTAATTGTTTTTAAGTTGGGGTTAGTTTGTTTTACTAGTAGGTTTCCCTTCTGATTAAAAAAATACACTGTTCTTCTCTAGTCTCTGATTGGTTCATTTGATAAAAGAAATCTCTTTTTAACTAATCAGCATACATTTCTCTTAGGATTCAAATTTCATAGGTATTCTTGTATAACATTTTGGAGTAGACGTCATTACAAGATTGAATGCCCACATTGTATGATCTTCATTAACATGATTAAGCACTAATTATAACTATGGCCATTCACAAATATTTGATTAACTATATTTGTAACATAAATTGGTTATTCCTATTATGACATCATCTGCTCTAAAATTATGACCTCTGCTCAAAAATGTTATACAAGGATAATTCGGAACTGCATGAGAGATGTGTGCTCATTGGTTGAAGTTCAACTTCTATATTATCAATCCAACCAATCAGAGATTTGAGGAAAAAGTGAACCCACACATTCAGGACACTTTTCTTCAATCTTTAGTAAACAATGTTTCGTAACGAACACAGCTAAACTGGATAGTTACAATGCATAGTACATTTCCTCCATTTTCAGAACACTTTTAACAAAAAATGCTAAACATACTAATGGTGAAAATGAAATTTACAAAAAAAAATTATTTGACAGAATCCGATATGGAAAAATGATATTGAAATAAAAATTCAAAGAATAAATCAAGTGTTTGCTCATGAGTAACATGTTGCTATAGATCTCACAAAACAAAGTCTTTGGAGTATATTTTATAAGATGGAGTTAAGTAAAAATAGTGGTCATGAATGAGGTATGTAGAAAATAATGAAAAAGGAAATGCTAGGAATACACTTGAGCTACGACAGGAAAATGTTGCAGCATGTTATCTACCAAGAACACTCGTAGTGGGAGATAAGTGTCCTGCAAATGTTGCCGTTTCATCCTTCATGCGGTCAGACTGTGAAACGACTACGCTAATCAATTTTAACCATTGAAAAAACACCTTAATTGCACTTCAGGAAATGCGATGGTTGAAGGTGCTCCACCTGAAGTTCTGGTGTTGTTTGCTTTTACAAGAAAATGGCAAGTGTTGTATCTAGGCAAAATACCAGATTTTATCAATGTTAGGTTTGGATAAATCTTTTATTTAGGTGTGCTAGAAACTGTATGTGACCATGCACCACATGTAAAATAGGCCTCTTGTTGTCTTCCCTGTTTTAAATATTTGCAAAGACCATGTCAGAAGGATAGCAATGAAACCTTAAAACTTGACTCACATCCACAAGTCCAGTTATAAGGGGCGCACCATTAGATTTCCAAGGGGGAGCAGGAAGTTGGGTTCAGGGTGAATTTTTTTTTTTTTTTGCGTCCTGTTCGGGGGCAATTTTTTTTTCTTGGAAATTACTGTTTTTCCCCCTATTCCACGTGAATTTTTTTTTTTCTTCTGCCTATAGAGGGGGATTTTTTTTTTCCTAAAAACTTCCTGCTCCCCCCCTGGAAATCTAATGGTGCGCCCCTAAGGTTGTCTAGCAGTTAATGTGCTGAACTAAGATGCATAATGTTCAAAGATCAGTAACATATTCTTTTTTCTGTTGATGGTTCTTAGAAAGGTAGTGATTTTCATATTTCTGCTCAGAAACCATAAATATTTTGAATCTGCCAAAAAATCAATTGCGTCAAATTAGGAACTTTGCATGTGTTTTTCAGCAGTGGAAAATGAAGTTTACTACCTTAACAGCTTTTTGTGCTGCATAGTCACTACGTTTGTATACATAAAAGGGTCAAATCTGGCCTATCATACGACCCAGAGTTTGCAAATAAAATTGTGTCCTTTTGGACTTTTTGGATAAATCAGCGATAATAGAGATTTGATCATACAGACATTAAAGCAAAAAAGTGTAGTTCTTACAAAAAGTATAACCACTTTCAAAACTCCGCAACCTCCAATCAAACATGTATTTGGTCATTTAATTCACTGATGCATACTTTTAAGGAGTGAATTTCAATTTTTTGTAGCCCCCTCTCGTGTCATATTGTAGCCAAAGGGAAAGTAAAGTACATAGCCCCTTGTGGCTTTGTATCTGTGTCCATGATAAGGCCAAGTACAGCTGCAAAAATAACACCAATCAGATAACCAAAAACTGCTTTTTCCCCCCAATATTTGGTTTGGATAGCAGATACGAAGAAGGAAGCTTATGTGGATGAAATAATTTGGGATTTTCTTGAAATAAGACCAATTTACCAACATTTTGCCCTAGTATCAAAATAGATATACAGTATAAGATTTGGAATCCAAAATTTGGACTTGATCAGCAAATAGTATCCTTAGTTTCTTTTTTCTCTTAAAAAGGGGCTTTTTTGATTATTAATACATCTTGATCCCTCAAAAGGCAGTATGGAAAATTTTTCTTGAATCATGTATGTTACTTAGGTCAGAGCTTCACAATCTCTGAAATCTCTTTCATTATAATCTAAAAACTAATAAAATAAACTTTATAAATGTATGCATATTCAAAAAGAAAATGTCAGAAGAACTCAATTTTAAATAGATTTTTTATTTAAAAAACTCATTTTTGAATAACTTATCCGAAAACAAGTTATTTTGCCAATTTTTTTAACAAGCCTAGAAAAATATATTTTGGCATATTGAAAATCCTCAAACATTTAAGTATAGGTCATCTAAATCAGTACAACTTAAAAACAGAAAAAAAAGTGCCCAAATACTAGAAAAATCAATAGAAAATAAAGTTTGTAAAAGCTAAATGTTAATTCGCTTTCATTTATGTTTGTTGTATATTGGTTTAGATGCTTAAATATTTTCTTTTAAACAGTTAGGTTATAGAATGATTCAATTAGTTTGATCAAATGAAAACGTACACAGAATTTTTAGCAATTTCTGCTGTAAAACATTTTAAAAATCAAAATTTTAACAAGAAAACTTCCAAAAAGACATATTTTTTGCCAAGCGATTTGTTCTCTGTAATTGCCATAAATTCAGCAAGCAGTATTCGATCAAAAGCATTGCAAATTCAGTCAGACTTTATGGCTACACTTTTTGAAGAATTGAAAAAAATGAGCAAACACATCCTGAGGGTAACATCAATTTGCGAAAAAACATGTCCGTCTCGAGGTCTTGAAGAAAAAATTATTCCTTTTGAAGTGCAGCTTTTCTCTTGGACTTGATCATTTGTATTGTGCCTGCAGCTTTTCTAAAAGACAGAGCTGGGTGACGTTGTAACTGTGACAAAACAACTAACTTCGACAATAGTCTTGGACAGACGCGTGATTGATGCCGATTGTTTGAGCACTATATAAATCTAAATGTTATGGTTGCGGCATTTTGCTGTTAGCGAACTCTGTATTGTTTTGAATTTATCCACCTGCTGTACCTAAGGGGGCGCCTGTCATCTTGTCGTAACATGAAATGTATCAAAAGACAAAAGCAGGAGAGGAAATATTGACAGTTTCAAATGCGAGATCATCATCATCGCTTGTAATAATAATATCATCATTGAATAGGGTTTTGATGAAAGGCATGTTTTTGATGTTTGACATCTTTGGTTAAAGCGGTGCGCTCTCGTTGAGACGAGATGAGAATTGACATTGTGAGCGCTGGATGGTCACAGGCTATGGTGGCATTTGGTGGTGTTGTAACAAGTAAATAATGGCTCAAATGGCCACAGGTGATATCGCTTACAATTGACAGACAGACCAATGAATAAAATCAGACAGATGATTGGATTCAGTGATTTGAATGAAATCCTTGCAACTGTTGCAGACTGGTGTTTATTTTATTTCAATTGGGAACAGCTCTTGGTATTTATGTGTAATTGGTTTTGGCATTCAAGCTGAAAATCAAGCTTGATATGGTCAACATAAAAGCTTACTGTTTATTTTACTCCATTGGTTTTAAAGTCTTGTATTACAATGGCTTTTGGGCAAAACAACTTTTGATTTTCACATGAAGTATGTTTATATTGTCCATAGAGTTCAGGAGCAATAAGCCTAGACAAGGGAAAAGGAAAATTTTGAAAATCCTATCCAAAACTAGGAGTAAAAGTTTCCAGAATTCCTGATAATTCACTCAAACATTTGTTT
The DNA here is from genome assembly GCA_000969725.1 of Ophiothrix spiculata. Lineage (NCBI taxonomy): Eukaryota > Metazoa > Echinodermata > Ophiuroidea > Amphilepidida > Ophiotrichidae > Ophiothrix > Ophiothrix spiculata. Next base: position 60,321 of record JXSR01S074616.1, on the reverse strand, counting down.
GCTTGCTGGACTATTTTATGACAACACTTACAAAAGCTTTATTTTTATAGAATTAATATTAATAATAAAGAGTTTAAACAGGGCGTCTCTTTTGATATAAGGCCACACTAATTTAATTGTTTGTCTCAAAGCTGCCGCGCGTTAGTTTAAACGTGCGCATTAACATCACCAAATTGTCAAATTTGAATTTTACTTCTGAATATTTTTTTTTTAATTTTTCAATTTCGTCAAATAAAACCCCGTCAAAGATCACAAATCGTGTCCTGTGGCTGGTCCTGTGGATCGCAAAATCGCAGAATAACAAACATTGTTTTATATACAAGTAAATATCAATGGATGGAAAATGAATGGCGAATATGGCAAGTGTAACAACGCCTGGTATAGTTTGGAAAATTTTTAATAAAAAAAATAAAATGAAATAAAACTGCATTCCGCATTAGGTTTTCAAATTTAGGTGAGCTTTGAGACAAACAATTAAAAAAGTGTGGCCTAACCTTATTTTGTTATTTTGACTGCTAATATCCCTAGTTATATCACATGTTGATGATAATTTGTGTGCTATATAGTCTGCAATTATTTACTTAAGTTACGGCTTCTTGATTAGGTTTTGTAACATAGCTTCATGGTGGTGGGGGAACTCAAGTTTAGTTTGGGTAGGGACATGCTGCTAGGAAATTTAAAGCACTACCTGTAAAAAATATTAATTCTCAAGAAAAGAGAGTTAACTATATCTATGTGCCAATTTGTGCAATTTTGGAGTCCAGTTTATACAAAAATCACATTTTTTTTACTAAAATTAGCTTAGTTTTGCAAGTTATTCAAAAAACAGCTGGAACTTGTGCCATTTGAATGCAAAACATTTTGTAAACTGGACCCATCAAACTACCCCATGGAGGGTCAGACAGCCTGATTTTTCTATGTGGCATGTCCGCCTTTGAAGTAAGTGCCCCTCCTGGGGGTTTATATAACTGATACATTTGTTTTTAAATTGTTTTCTGTACAATTTTTCCAATTATGAAATGAATATACCCACATATTAGCATGATTAGGGCCTACTGAAATTATTGTTTTTTATATGATGGAAATAAAAGTGAAACTAAGTTTGCTATTATTGATTTTATAAACATGTGTTGTAAAATGTTTCATTTTGTGTATAATAAGATCTATAAAATTATTTTAGTATCAAAACCCTCTTCTCTTTTTAATGTCAGGTACGGCATAACCACATTTAGCCTCAATTTATAACTTTCTTTCACAAAACTCTGTAAATGCCTCATCAGAACAAGCGTAATTACCATGTAATGTATTGTGTATATATTAAAGCATTTAATACTAGTTTCAACCTTTAGGAAGTTCACAGTTCAACCCCTACCATTGCCACATTTTAATCCCAATACACAAAAACTAAGTAGAAAGGTAGGGGCACGGGCTGTCCCCTACAGCAGGGATTACTCGTAAAATTAGAACCCCAACATTGACATAAATGAGGGATTTAATGGGTAATTTTTCACTTTTAAAGGTTTATTTTATTTCCCCTGTGGACAAAACTGACTTTCTATTTTGTATAGGATTAGGAGGGGTGATTGAAAGAAACTTAAATATGACACTTTTTGTCAAAAAGTGGCAGGTTTTTTTCATATTGAAAACTTGAATTGATTGTGTTTTTATGTATTTTATTTTTTTCAATTTTGGAATTTGTCCATTAAATGGAAAAATGCTACGTTAAATTTTATTAAAGTAATCAAGGGAGAAAAAAGGAAACTTTGTAAAGTTATTAACGTTAAAGTTAAGTTAGTGTTAAATGATTGTGTTATTTTTATGTTTTTCAGAACATTGGGAAGACCCCATGGGTCTGCACATGCGCAGGGAAGAGATGTCCAGGGAAGCAGCCAGTGCCAGCCCATAAATACTTAAAAAAAGTAAGAAATATAAAAATATTTGGCCAATTGAGGTTTACAAAACCCCTTAACAGCAGAAACAATTGAATTACTGAGTAGCCACTTGTCTCTCATGTATTTGAAATATATTTCAGAAATTTATCATTAAAACATTAAACATGGTTTCATGATTATGTTTCGAACTAGACAAACCATCAAGGAAATTCATTTTACTGAAGTTCAAAAACTGAAATTTAAAGCCAATTTTCAGATAAGAAAATTCTGAAAGTTCAAATTGTGAAATTCTCTTATCTATAAGAATGTAATCATAATTACATAATTATGTAATTATAATACAATTCATGTAAAGAATTGAAAGCTGCCCAACAAATTCCAAGAGAAATGATTTTATAACATCAGTGCATGGCATTCGTATATGTATTTATCTAAGCTGAGAAACATCAAGAAAAGTTATGAAAAGTACTTTATAAAAGGTCAGCCAATTCCTTAAAACAAGAGAACACAAATAGTTGGTAACGTTGCAATAACATGCTGCAATAAATAAGAATGTAAATATGGATATTTGAATTAATTCCAGTATTTATGAGTCAAACTACTCACTTAATTGAAACAGATTTAATCAAATATTTGACTGACAAGGTAAAGTGTTTCATCCTTCAGTCCTATAAATTAAGAGCCAAAACGTTGAATTTATTAAGAAGTTTTTGAGCTGTGTGCAAGAGTTTGAAAAAACAAATAAATGAATAATCAAACCAGTTGATTAATGTGGACAAGTACAGATCATGATAATCACCATTCGCCCCGTGATTTACGCATTTATGCCCACTGGAGGAAGCTCTCCTTAATGAGATGGGAGACACAGCCCGCGACCTTCAGACCACTAGGTCATTGACCTCTACTTAAAGGGAGGGGGGCAATTAAGGTCAAACCACAAGAAGTCTTAGGGACATAAATAAACACATATGCATCGTCATGACGATAGGCTTGAGTTGATCTTGTTGTTTACACATGTATCTAATCGGACAGCACAGGTAATAAACACGGAGCTGGAGCATGGCGGCACTGTATAAACGTGTGTTGGTAATAACGGATTGGAGTTGAGAATTAGTATGGGGACAGTTTTACAGTAAAATTAAATGATTTAGGCAGGGGCATTTGATGCTATGAAATCCCAGATCTCAATTGTTGGAATCTCAAAAGAATCTTGACTTCAAGAGAACTAAATCCGTTGTTACTTGAAAAAGGGGAGGGGGAGAAAAAGCGATGGCAGGTATAGCACTGGCATAAACTAATAGTGCCTTGCCTCAATGTCAAGTTCAGGTAATACAGTCAGCATAGCATAGGAAGGCTTAGGAAAGAGTCAAGGTTTAATAACCGAAGAAAGGGGGAAATAGTATCAATTGGCCACTTCACTGGAAGCATATCCACCCTATGGGAGTGTTGCCAGAATCGCGCATTTTGGTACATTTTGGGAGTCAAATTAATCCAAGTCTATTGTAATTTTTGTTGTAAAAATTTTTAGATAACAAAAAAGCATATGATTGTCAGCATATATAATCCTCAAATCTTTCCAATGACAAATTTACAAGCAATTCATTAACAAAATTTTTCAATCTTGGCAATATTAAAAGTCTTGTAGAATATATATCTGCAGATTTGTCAATGAAAAATTGTCAGTTGGAAAAGACTTGTGAACTTTATAATTGCCAAATTATTTAACAAATTAGGCATGAGATTATGACGGTATCATGTATATTTCAATGTTTTAGGGAGTTGTTTTTGACTTTGAATGTTTCAACATGAAAATGGAAACAGTAACCTAAAGAATAAGAATTGCATTATGAATTGCTTTTATGAAAAGAAGCATATCGAGTTAGGATCACGGTGAAAAACGTTTTCTTTCAATGAAGCGTGGAGGATATATTTGTTGAAGATTTTGGATACAAGATCTAGTTTAGCACAATCCAAATGATTTAAGTGGATTGCCTCGATGTCTCTGAGTCACTTGTTACAGAGAGGACGTAATAATCACACGACTATTTATCTTTCAATTTGCTTTGCAAGGGTGTGGTTGTACATCATATAACTTACTGTGGACTTGCCGTATTTCCGGCGTCTTGAAAATCGGGATCCGTATTTGATTTGGTGTTTTACAATTTGGAATGTTATTTATTATTAGAAAAGGTGGAGTCAAGTTATTCCTGAAGTATAATGCATTTTGATATCTTTGAAATCCGTTGTGGATTAAAATGGCTTCCAGGGTTGTATTTGGAGAATCAAGTAAGGATTTAAAATTATCAGTTCTTGTTTTGATTTGATAAAGAGGGTTAATAACATGTAGACCACCTGATTTAGACTGCAGTATGGATTTAATTATTTTGACAGGGCAGGTTGATTTCAAATTTTAATGATTTCCTATAGTGATACAAAGAACAGTAATGCCTATAAAAATCATACTTCTAAATTAGGTTACAAGTTAGCTAGCCCCCAGTTTGATTTAGGCAAGATGCTGCTATCATCATTTGTGATTCAATCAGTTATATCGACCGCAGTCGACCATCATCATCATCAATCGGACATCAGCATAGCTAGATTTCCTAGCTTTTCAGTCCTTGAGACAGCCAAGTTCAAGTGTCCTCAAGAAGGGCTGGACATAGGTTTTGTTTCGTGCACCTGATGATCCATGATTGTGGACTTATACTTTTGGGAGAGCACTAGGATATTCAGATATCAACATGCACTATAGATTTAAGGGAAAATGTGATCCGAGGAAACAAAACAAACTTTTTGCACTCTATATTTGCAACAAACTCTCAAGAATTGCTTCTTGTTTGTAAAAATAACCCTTTTTTCATGTTTCTGGTCCTGAAATGGTGATATTCAAGAGGCAGATAAATAGTAAACTAA
>JXSR01S074615.1:36749-47942 GCA_000969725.1 Ophiothrix spiculata | reverse complement strand
TCTAATTGTCAAAATAAAATTTCAAATATGGACACACACTCTGGTATATAAGATCACCTGATAGTTACTTGTGACATAAATGTATCACCCAAGATAAAACGCACCCCGCCAAGAAAAATCTATAGATACGATAAGGCAGATGTTACATCATTGAAGTCATTTCTCTAAAGTGAGTCAAAGATATAAACTATGGGTTGTGATAATAAATAATACAGGAAGGCAATTAAAGGCGTATTTGCTGTTAATTAGCGCACCCTGAATAGCTATTATGATTGATTGATTATTCATTATCATTTGTACTCACCTACTTGTTTAAAAGATAAGGTGATGGCTTTTCAAATGAAACAATTTAATGCATTCCTATTTGTAGTTATAGAGTTATGGTGTTAACCAGTCAGCGGTATTAAGAGCACGTGCTTTAAGATTTATACTGGTAATAATTTATGTATCACGTTTTGAAATGTCATTATGTATTAAGGGGTGTAAGCACCTTACTCAAGGTTATGTTTTTGCAAATTTATTTTGTACCATAACTTTTGAACAAAGTGCTTAAAGTTAATAAAGTATACATTTGCAGAAAGGAATTTTCACAAGGAACATGATGGTGATGTTGATTTTTTGACCAAAAATCACATTGTTTGAGAAAATCACAAAAAACACATTTTTTTGGCCTTTTGGGCTTCCAACCAAGTTAAAAACAACATTTTTTTAAAAAATGACCTAGGAATGGGAATTTTAATTTTAAACACCCATTCGGATGTTGCGTCATTTTTATTTATTTTTTTATTCCAAAAATGGAAACAAGTGAATTTTTAAAATTCCCATTCCTAGGTCATTTTTTTTTAAATGTTATTTTTAGCTTGGTTGGAAGCCCAAATGGCCAAAAAAATTGTTTTTTGCGATTTTCTCAAAAAGTGTGATTTTTGGTCCAAAATTAACATCACCATCATTCTGTAAATGTATACTTTTATTAACTTTAAGCACTTTGTCCAAAAGTTATGGTACAAAATAAATTTGCAAAAACGTAACATTAAGTAAGGTGCTTACACCCCTCAAGTATATAACCTCTGGACAAAAAATAGCCGTGATACCCAATTAATGTACAGGTTTATCAATTAGAAGACATATTAAAGCTGATAATATATTTGGCTATGAATCCAAATTAAACGCTGAAATACCGACTTACTCAATGTTTCCTGAAAATTACAAAGTTAGAAAAAAGACAGGGACATAAGCGTGGCCGAGCGGTTAGAGCACGAGTCTCGTAATACAGAGATTGTGGGTTCGAGCCCCGGGCCGGGCAGTTTTTGTCTCCTTGTTTCCTTGGGCAAGACACTTTACTCTACTTGCTCCGTAGTCAGACAGTCACGTAAAGCCGTGGGTCTCCTGTACGAATAGACTCCTTCATGGGGTATGCAAGTACTTGTATCATTGATTGATTGATTGATAGATAAACGTATAGGTGGAGTTTTTCTGGCCACAAAAAGAAACCTTATTTCTGTTGATAGACCCGATTTTGATGTTGACTGTTAAATACCTTGGTCTACAATTGAGTTGCTGGTACGCGTGCAAACTTCACGTTGGTAGTTTTTATCGTTCCCAACGCGATGGAATTGACCCTATACTATGGAAAAACTGCAGGATAGTCCCAACAAAATTCTTGCCAAAAATAATCAAAACATGAAAACATTCTCTTATGTGGAGACTTTAACCTTCCTGATGCTGATTGGGACACAAACATAACAAAACCAGAAAGCAAACTTAAGGGTCTTCATAACAGAGCCCTCGAAATTATTGGAGACCTATCCCTTGTACAACTGGTTAGAAAAATAAAGACCAGGATCGCAAAATATTCTTGATCTAATTGTCAAAATAAAATTTCAAATATGGACACACACTCTGGTATATAAGATCACCTGATAGTTACTTGTGACATAAATGTATCACCCAAGATGAAACGCACCCCGCCAAGAAAAATCTATAGATACGATAAGGCAGATGTTACATCATTGAAGTCATTTCTCTAAAGTGAGTCAAAGATATTATTTAAAAACTAAAATAAAGAGTTAGGCACTATTGAAGAAAACTGGACTAAATTTAAATCTATTGTTAACTCACACATGGAGAGATTTGTACCTCATAAAATGTCAACAACTAAGCAATCATATCCTTTGATAAATCAATTTATTAGGCGTCAAATGAGAAAACGTGACAGGATTTACAAGAAATATAAGTCTGCTGATCCATCTTGTAAACTTAAATGGTGGAAGTGCTTTAAAAAAACAACGTAACCTGGTTATTAGTCTACTAAGAAAGAGCCATAATGAATATCATGTCAATAATGTCATTGGTTCAAGCATGGACGCAAATCCAAAACGCTTCTGGTCATATATCAAATCGCTGCGCCGGGAATCGCTTGGAATTCCACCTTTATATAGTTGTGAACAATCAGACATTCTCCACAGCTAAAGATATTGCCGAGGCGCTATCCAGTTTATATATATACGTCTTTACTGAAGAAAACATGACTTCCATACCCTCAAAAGACGGTTCAAATTTCGTCAGTATACAAGATCTTGAAATAGACCTAAATGGGGCTGTCAAACAATTACACGGTCTAAAATGCAACAAAGCTAGCGGACCAGACAATATCTCTGCTAGATTTTTGAGAGACTATGTTTCGGAGCTAGCGCCTATACTACATTTCATTTTTGTCATTCGTACAATACAAGCGTTTTGCCATCAGACTGGAAAAAAGCACTTCTCACTGGTATTTCCAAAAAGGGATCAAAATCAGCGCCTGAGAACTATCGCCCTGTCAGTCTTGCATGCATATGCTGCAAGATCATGGAGCATATTATTTTGTCACATACCTCGCGGCACTTAGCAGATCAAAAAGTGATTATTGGTCAACAACTTGGCTTGCGCGAAAACGGTCATGTGAAACATAACTGCTCTAAACTACACATGACTGGTAAGCGGCTTTGAACAAAGGAGGTCAAACAGATGTCTTGCTTTTGGACTTTAGCAAGGCTTTTGATAAAGTCCCCCATCATCATAGACTGTCAATTAAACTGGAATCATTCGGTATCAGAGGGAAAACTCTTTATTGGATTCAAAATTTCGTGTCTGGACGAAAACAATGTGTCGCAGTAAATTGAACAACATCAATCTGGACACCAGTTACATCTGGCGTGCCCCAAGGATCGGTACTTGGTCCAACGTTTTTTTTTAATCTACATAAATAGCATTTCCTCTGATATTTACTCAACGCTCCGTTTATTTGCGGATGATTCGATTTTGTACAAAGGAATTAACTCTGTCAATGACCAACAAAGTGCGAGTTTCTACAGATTTCACGTGAAATGGCTCCGCTGTCTCACACATATTCTGTTGATGGACAAGACATTGCTGAAACCAAACGTCATAAATACCTCGGGGTCACTATTAACAAACATTTAGACTGGAGAGATCACGTCCAAAATTGAATGCCAGAGCAAGAAGCAAGTTTGGTGTTCTTCGAAGAAATATGTCAGCATATTCTCACGAGGTAAAAAACGAGCTTACTGTGCCCTGGTGAGACCCAGGTTGGAATACTCATTATCAGTGTGGAATCCTCATATAAGCGGGCAAATAAACTCTACTGAATCTGTGCAACATCAAGCCGCCCGTTTTTTCTTTAACAACTATAAGAGAACGGCTAGTGTGACTGCAAGGTACAGAACTTAGAGTGGGATTCCCTTGCCACTCGTAGACTGTTTCGTCAATGCTATATGTTTTACAAGAAAAGAAATGGACCGGTAAATATTGCTTTTCCGAACTGTGTCATTCCTTCAACACACCCAAGCAGAGCTTCAAACATCTGCAGCTATCAGCTTATACAAACAAGGGTGAACTCTTTTAAGTTCTTATTTTGTGTGCGTACGATACCAGTGTTGAATAGTCTACTACCCTCGATCCAGCAATTCCAGACATTAGCAATCTCGTAATCAGAGAGCTACTGCCGACTTCGTCTCATTAGACTGTTCGGTTTTTACTTGCACCTTTGGCACCATTCAATGTATACTGTATACGTATATTCTTTTTGAGCACATGAGAGAGACGTCTGCACAGAAGCACAACCAATCTTCTAGGACAAGCAGCACCATGCTTAAAATGGAGAAGACCAACTGAAGACTGAAGACTGAAGACATGAATATTGAAAACTAATTAACAGTCACGTAACCTATATTGCATAGTTTCAATAACTCTTACTATAGTAATATTTAGATACCTTTTCAGAGTCTTCATATTGCAGTTCTCTCAACCTCTTCATTCAGCGTAGTGGTAAAATCCTCCTAGTCACATGACAACCCACTAGGGCGGTCATGTGACAGTAGATGGCCGGTGTAATGAAATACTGCGTCCGTGTGACTGAATGTCCTAGCTACTATTAAATTGTGTAGAACGTACTTGTACATGTGCGGTCAATAAATCATCGATTGCGACTTATTCCGTGTAATTCAATTAGACCCGGACTCCTGGTTATAGGAGACACTCAGTCTCATTACACCGGTAGATCATAGCCAGTGTCTCTGTTGAGAGTTGGTTGTTGCCAATGGGTTCTTATTTCCATAGCCTCCTTGATCTTTCGTTTCAAGAAATGTTCTTCCTTCCTTACAACTTGGACATTTTCCATACCGACTTTATGGTTGTATTTAGTGCAGTGTTCGCCAATAGCCGTAAGTGGACTTTTAAGAGTAGCATGTTCTTCCACTCAAACTCCTAAGTCTCTAATAGTTTCACCAACATAAGTTTCAGAGCATTGTGGGCAAACATATTTGTGAACTGTTAGATTCTTATAAAGGGATATATTTTCTATCTATCTACAGTTGTCGGAATCCGATAGCTCTGTCGTATGTATAACACAGAACTTTACGTCTTAAATGGTAAGAAGACATTTTTATCTTGTATTTTTTTCATACGGCTCTTAGTACATATTTATGAAACACCGCTAGCTCTAGTTGGCTGCTAAGTCTTGGTGTACCTACAAAGAGTTAGTAGACAAAGAGTTAGCAACAAACTATAGAGTTAGCGGTGTTTTATGAATGTGTGCCCATTTTACTATTACTATTCTTTATGATTTGCGACTCTGTTTCTTTAATGGATTCAGTATTAATCACTATATTTCCACTGTGTATAATCAATAAATAAATTCGACAAAAGGAAATGCAAGTAATATTCTGACGCGCAATCACGAGTTTTTGAATGGCATAAAAATCTAGCAATCAAATAAACATTTTATAGTTTCTCTCAACTACCATTAAACATAGCTGTCTGTTTGAATTAGACACGTTTTATGGATTAATCAAAGGGTAGAGAGAATCGATTTCTACATCAACCAAGTACATTGCGATGTGTATTTTCATTTTAACTTCATTGCTTTAAAACGAATATACTGCTTGTTGCAGACAAAATCGATAAAAAAAGTTTTACATGAACAAATGTGAGTAGTTTAGATTTTTGCAATTGCAAGTATCCCCGAAATTGAAAATATAGAAGTTTGGAGTGACTTGTTGTTTGCCCTTAAATTAAATTCTGAGTAAAGAGGCTTTTTTCGGTTTTAAACATGTGGATTATAAACACTCATAAACTTAATGTTTCTCAGTCAATTTTCATAAATAGGGTATCAAATGAAACCCGATACTCCACTGCTTGTACACAAAATCTTTAAATTACGTTTAAGAGTTCCATATTTTGGCTTGAGCCATATTTTTCGAGGTGAGGTGATACTTTTTTTGAGTCTTTAGCAAACACGGAACTGTATGGCAACATTCCAAAAGTCACCTCTAAAAAAGGACACCGCAGATTTCTGCTCTTGGAACCAAAACATGGATCATCAGGTGCACGAAACAACACTTACGTCCAGGTCCTTTTTAAGGACACCGGTGTAATGAAATACAGCGTCCGTGTGACTGAGTGTCCTAGTTATTAAGTTAAACTATGTAGAGCGTACTTGTACATGTGCGATCAATAAATCATTGATTACTTATTCCGTGTAATTCAATTAGATCCGGACTCCTAGTTATGGGAGACACTCAGTCTCATTTTACCGAACTTGGCTGTCTCATGGAGGACCGTAATGCTTGAAAATCTAGCTATGCTGATGTGTGATTGATAATGATGATGTTCGACTATAGTCATATGATTGATTGATTGATTGATTGATTGATTGATTGATTGATTGATTGATTGATTGATTGATTGATTGATTGACACATCATACATTAAACTTACATTTTTTGTTTCGTTGTATTGTAATATAATCCAATGCACGTTATAAACTCATTTGATGGGCAGTTTATAGTTTCTAATTTAAATCGTTTCCCAAATTTCAGTGAAAATGCATACCCAACATCTTGTTTGAGGATATTAACGTAGTCTGCTTAGGCATCTCATGATGAAAAAAACACATCAATCTCTTGCATTTTTGTTTCGCGTCATATCAAAAATCATTGAAAACATATCAGTCAAAAAATTAAGTCAGATCAACTTGGTGTTGTTATCTTTTCGAAATGTCATGTCATTAATCTGGCGTTTTAAGGTACGAAAAACCCACTTTCTAAGTTAATTACAAATTTTTCAATTTTTTTCTATCCTAAATAATACACCTGTAACTGTTTATATTTTCAAGTATCTCATATGCCACTAAAATCGGTAAATTAGCAAGGAAAAAGGCAGCTTCAGAGCATTTAAAAATATTCACTCTGCTGCAATCCGTGTCAGTATTCTTCATTTGAAAGATACAGAGAAGGCGAAACAAAAAAGAATGATTCAAAAGTTTAACCTTTACTTTTGCTCATTTTTAAATAAAAGTTAGATTCTCTAGTTCTTAAAAACCCTGAAGGTCAACGTAGGAGTCACGATCGCATTAAATTGACCGTGATATAATAGAACATTCTCTTATTGCGTCTCTCATGCTTCTTTTATTTTTTCTTGGTATCTGAATTAAGGTTTATATTTTGTACGACATCGATTTTTCATTATCGAATCTCCATTCTAATCCAAAAGCACAATAATAACAATTTAAACATTGATACTTGTTGCATCAAATATTCTATACGAAAGTGAACTCTGAACCGACTCTTGGTATTAAAGTATATTAGTAATTGTTCAGGTTCACAAACTTACAAATATACAAATTAGTTTAAAAATAAATTTGTCAGCGACTTATAATATTTTCAGGTGAAAAACCCGCCTTTACCTGCGACGTTTACGCCTTATCTTACCTCGTTTTTGTTTGTTTGTTTGTTGTTGTTTTTTAGAAATGACCGCATAGGGTGTAAAACAATTACTTTTGTATCCAAGCTCATTCTTTTTTCCCCTTTTTGTGCAATCAGCGAAAAAAAAAACGTTATGGGAGTGGTAACCACTTCTCCTTCCCTTTTAAAAGACGAGGGTTGATAGACTGGGTTTACCACAAACCTAGGAATGTTGTAACATTTGAATGACAATACGTTCATCTATCGAAATAAATAATTGCATGCATGTTTATTTCTCTTTTTATAATGTACAAAATCACAGCATTATTCACAATGATCACCAATATATCAATTTGTATCGATATATTTAGCACTTTTAGCAGAAGCAGCATTCTGGTGATCTGACTGCCACTACACAACCCTTTTCCTTTTTCACTAGTCCAAACATTAATATCAGATTTACTGAGGTCCCTGTCAAATTCTGTGTTATTTATATTTATTTATTTATAACAATTGGCAAAAAATGCCATGAAAAAAAACCACCCAATAGTGGACACACTAAATTAAAGGGTTGCCAAAAACATCAAAATGGTGGACAAACGCAGAAAAAAGTACTAGTAATAAATAAATAAAAAGTGAGATGAGATGAGATGAGAAGACAAACAAAATGAGAGAGAGAGAGGCAGACCAAACGAATGAGACCAAAAAAAGGGAACCTGGCTACAAAAGGTTGTGGCAAACAGCAGTTTTGAAAGGAGACAATGAGTGGCATTTGACAACATCCTCTGGAAGATAATTCCATATGGTGGGCACAAATGGGGAGAATGACATTTTGGAAAGAGTCAGCCTGCAGAAAGGCGGATCAAGAGAAAGACTATTGAGGTTAAGAAGAGTGGGTTTTGGATGTGGTCTAAAGGGGTTCGGGGAGGAGCATAAGTTGTTCAGAATCTTGACAAGATGGCACAAAGCAGCAATGTCACGGCGCTTGGACAGAGAAGGCAGATTGGATTCAGCAAGGAGGTCTTCATGGGATAGGTTCCAAGACTGCAGAATGACTCTGCATGAATATCTCTGTGTGGATACAAGCCTGTTGGTAAGAGTGATGTTCAGCGGATAAAATGTTATGCTTCCATACTCAAGGATAGGCAGGGCAAGAGCAAGGTATAGAAACCGCCGGGTGGAAAATGATGCACTGTTGAATGTTCTGTGAATATAGCCGATGATTCTCCTGGATTTCTTGCAGATGGAGTCAATGTGGACGTTCCAAGACAGACCTTCTGAAATGTGGATACCCTGAAATTTCACAGAGGAAACTCTTTCGATCACCTGTTTGTTTAAAGTGAATTCGAGGTTGGGAAAAGGATTCTTCTTGGTGGAGATAACCATAAGTTTCGTCTTACTGGCATTGGCAGTGAGATGGTTGCTGACAAACCAGTGATGGATAGAATCGATGTCTGTCTGAAAACTATTGATGTCGATGTCTTAACAAATGATTTTTTACAAGGTGGTGTCGTCTGCATAAAGGACCAAAGAGCTATTAGGAGAAAACGAAGAAAGAGAAAGGTCATTAATGTAGATCAGAAAACGAAGGGGCCCAAGAACAGAACCCTGGGTAACGCCAGACAGGACAGGAACAGGTTCAGAAGAGATGCCATGGACGGAAACAGATTGGACTCTACCGGAAAGGTATGATCTTAGTCAGCATAGAAGAGGACCAGTAATCCCAACAGATTGAAGCTTGAGCAAAAGAGGATTATGAGGGACTTTGTCAAAAGCCTTACTTAGGTCAAATAAAGCAACAGGAACACTTTTCCGGTTCTCAGATGCTTAACTAATCATTGAGAGCTGGTAAGAGAGCATCGGATGTGGAAGATTTGGGCAGAAATCCAAACTGGTGTTTAGTCAAGACATTATTGATGTTGACATGAGATAGCATGTGTTTGTGAATGATTCGTTCCAAGGTCTCATTAGGTACATTTTGCCCCTATAAATTTAGCAACTCGGAGAAGATTATATTTTCCTTTTTAACATAATAGCTGACAATCAATTTCAAATGTGTTTTCAAATTGGTTTGTGTTCAGATAATAACATAACTTTCAAGTTTGTAAACCATGCCCCACACACAAGTTATGCTTAGATGTATCTTCTGAATACATGTATAAATCTGTCAAACAAAGTACCGGGACAAAGTAAAAGAAGAATTTAAGAAAAATGGTTTGAACACAGCTACTAATTCCAGACTCTTTTCAAAACCATTCATGCCATTAGACCTTTCCAAAAAGGACACAGTTAATTACAGCCTAATTCCAGACTCTTTTCAAAACCATTAGACCTTTCAAAAAAGGACACAGTTAATTACAGCTAAATCCAGTGATTTTTAACAACTCTTTTATAATGAGATAACGGGTATTTTCAGGAGATATGGGGTGTTTTGGCGTGAATTCTAAAAGGGATACCTGAGCGTCATGTTGCCAACAATAGGTTGAAGAGATATAGGCGATAATTGGATACAGAGTGACGATCACCAGATTTGTAGATGGGGATTACCCGGAAAAGCTTCCATGCACTGGGTGTTGTACCGGTGGTGATGGAAAGATTGAAAATCTTGCACAGTATGGGTGAGACAAATCACAACAGTTATGCCGTCAACACCAGCAGCAGAAGTATTTTCAAAAAATACCGGAAAAGGTATATATATGTATTACAATGCATTGAAGCTTATTGAATTGACTATACAGTGCATTATAAGATTTTTCTATTACTCTCCTTGTACCAACCGAAGTGTTATTAGTTATGATCAAAACAAAAATCAATAATTATGAAAACAAATTGTAGATGATTATGAAAAGAAATTGTGGATGAAATCGTATAAATTGGTATCTGTAGAATGGATTCAAATTGACTTTTTTGAAATATTTGATCACACTGTAACTCATTAAAAGTTTTGTTTATTTAAAAGTATATGGCACTCCCTTCATATATCAAAGGGTCAAATTATCGAATTACATACGGTTATAAAATTATCATGAAATCAATTATGGTACCATTTTTGTACGAAATTCTATATTTACACCCTATTGACATTTGTTCCACCCTAGATATCCACCTTTTGGTGGTTTGTCGACAATCCTTACAATCATCGCTTTGCAATGATATTATTTACTGGGACTTAAACACAGGGAAAGAAATGCTATGCGTTAAAAAGGGAGGAAATGCTATAATACCACTCTACTTCAGTGTGTAACGCAGATTCGTTCCAACTCCTAACACAACGCCTTCTACTATCTCAAACAATATGATTGAATAAGGACAAATGAAGTCAATATGAACGTGGGGCATTTCAAACGTGTACTTAAATGTCCAGCTTATTGGGGTTTGTAAAGCTTGTGACTAAATTGTCATATTTTATCCTAGAAATAGTTTTGATGGTGAAGCTTGTTTTTCAGAGATGTTTCGATGTTGCTTACGTTTTTGAGGTGTTTATACTTAAAAGGAAAATATCATATCTTTCATATTTTTCTTATGCCAACTTAACAGTTGTCATTTTATGGTTACCATTCTTAAACACTTTATCACTCATATCTCTGAAACGCCGCACGTAAAATTTGACATGGGCTATGAGAAAAATATGCGACATATTTTGGTACCAAAATCTCAGAAAATGCGACCCAAATTGGACAGAGCTCCCTAAAAGGTCTAAACAAGCTAATTTGACAAATCTTTATACAAACAGTTTCTCTCATGATTGTGAAATTTATTTATATGAAAAAAACAACTGCCGACTAGACAGCTAAGACGGTAAGTCGTCTATATGCAAATAGAGTCCGCTATACACTCTTAGAAGGCCGGTATCAAATATTTGATCCTTTTTCGGGATCATTTTATTTTGATCCTTTAAGGATCACTTTTGATCCTTTTGCGGATCAATATATACAAATGGATCAAATTCACA
>JXSR01S074614.1:49062-61142 GCA_000969725.1 Ophiothrix spiculata | reverse complement strand
CATAATTTACAAGAGAATTTATAACCTAGATTAATTATATTGGTGCCATCCATTGCTGTATAATAGAAATGGTGAACCTAATGTTAATATTCCAAATGATATGAATTTAAATTACCAAAGATGAACCAAACTTGACTCAGATAATCAAATATGAAAAGGTCGAGAAAGAATTTAATTAAAAATAATGCACAAACACAAGCTTTAAAAATAAAAAGATATATTTTGATTTGTTCTTTTAATTTTGATTGCTAATGAAATACCCATAAACCCTCTTTCAGACAATTTACTGCAAACATGAAAACTAACAAGTGGAGTAATTTGATATTTAGATTAATTTTTTTTTAAATTCAAGACAAGTATTAAAAATGTGAAATGGGCTAGTCCCTTTATGTTTTAAGTATGTGTGAAAGAGACTTGATGTATTTTTCGTCTTACAGATGAAGATGAGTTTTAATGTAAGTGGAAGCATTCCAATACTTACAAAATATGTTAAAACCATGATATCAAATAGAATTATTTAAGCTGGATGAAGATTTTAGCACTAATAGGTATGGATTTAACTTCAGTATTTGCATTTTAAACCTCATTGCATAACAAAATGTGTTCACAGTAAGTCAAGTTTTAATTTCATATAATTACAAGCAAAGCAATTTTGAATTTATTAGACTCAGTCCTTGGTGGTATTAATATAGCTATATAAACCAGTTTTGATTTATTTTAATTAATATGAGTACTCCATAATTTACAAGAGAATTTATAACCTAGATTAATTATATCGGCGCCATCCATTGCTGTATAGAAATAGTTACTTCATATGCTTTGATTTAGTTGTACATTCTAGATTATGATTAAAGGGACTAGCCTAGATTACATTAAGAACTTAAATGGAAATGCTCTTGTAAAGCTTGAAAATGTATCTAAATCAAGAAAAAGTAACAGAATCTACACAAAAATTGATAAAATTGAGAGAGAAATAACTTTTAATATTTCATTCTGTGACGGTGGTGTGAATATATCAAGTGTTTTCTAAACACTAGTTTGAAGATACTATACTATACTAAATGGCTTTTATAGAGCGCTATTACAAATAAGAACATAGCGCTGTACACAAAGAGCAATACAACAAAAACTGAGCAAAAACTTGACAAATTACTTAGAATACAAATAAGTCTTAAGACTACGTTTCAATGAAGCAATGTTGTGAGATTGCCTGATTTTAAGAGGCAAAGAATTCAAGATCAAACCTTCAGAAGACATAGATACATATAAAAAGAGATACAATTTAACAAAAACTAAATACTTTATGTAACAATCGCATGCATAGAAACAAGTAAATTTTAAAGTTATAACACCATTTTTTATTCAAAAAAGTCTTTAATTAGACAAGTAGCGTGAAGAAACTAGGCCAGTCTCTTTAGGGCATCTACTTGGGAAAGTTATAAGAGTTATGACACTATAGAAAGTCTATACTAAAAATGTGTACGATTTTCAAACTAAAAAAACAGCAGATATGAAACATAACCTTTTTTTATTCGGTATACCTAATAATGAAATATTTCTCCCATATGTCTCATCGTTGTCACTAGAGTTCTGCTTGTATTATGTGTGATAAATGATGACATAGAAAAACACAAGCCATGAATATTAAGAAAATTAAATGAGTGAAGAGAAACTTGAGATATGTGGTAAAGAGAAACTTGAGATTGTGTTATAATTAGACAAAGCTCACATCACATTATTGTATGCAATCTAATGTTGTTTCTGTCTTGCACTTGAGTTCAACAGTGATTACGCTAGGCATATTTTCATATTTAAGATTAGTAGCTATGTACCAAGGGAAAATCATCAGTACCTAATGGTGCGTTTACACTGTGACGACTTGTTTGCAACAAAAAAGTTGTAACTGAAAACGACTGACAGTAATTATGGTATGCGTGGCTAGCAGCGTGTATGAGCGTTAACTGACTTTAAACAACACAGTTAACAGACTTTAACTAATACGCAGGTCTAGCTACGTTGCTTGTCATTACCCCCAATTCGTCCAAGTGTAAACGCACCTTTATAAATATTCTAACAAAAAAAAGATTGAACTCCCAGTGTTCAACTCATATTCGCAAAGGCCTAGTTAAAACCAAATGGAGTTTCTTCACAAGGTAACATCATTTTTATCCAGGCTTGAATGCTAGTCCCACACTTTGGAATATATTAATTGTACACTCCCTCCTTCTATTTGCCTTGGTGTAAATTGTATCCTTCCCTCCCTTCACCTAAAAATAGGATCTAAAAGGAACTTTTTAGGAACTAACAATGGTTAGGGGATTGCCCAAGATCTATCCAAAGCAGACGGAATGGTGTATGCAGACGACACACAGCTGTACGCGATTTTCGACCCATCTTCCAAGGTTGAGGCCATTGCATCAATTGAATCTTGTGTTGCTGACATTAGATCATGGGCGACCTCAAACAGACTCAAGATCAATGATGCAAAGACAGAGATTGTGCACATTAGATCTCGCTATCATAATGACAATACTGTTCCCAGTGTGGAGATTGGAGATGCCGTGATCAAACCGGTTGATAGTGTTAAAGACCTTGGAGTGTACATTGATTGCAACCTTAAGATGACGGATCATATAACTAATTTGTGTCGCATGGCTCTCATATCACTGCGGACTATTGGCCAATTGCGCAAGTACCTCGACCGTAAAACAACAGAGAGATTGGTCCACGCTTTCATCTCCTCGCGACTAGACAACTGCAACTCCCTCCTCTACGGCCTTCCTGAAACAGACATTGCTAAGTTACAACGCGTGCAGAATTCTGCAGCTCGTCTGGTTGTTGGTGCCAAAAGGAGTGATCACGTCTCACCAATACTTGACGAGCTTCATTGGCTGCCAATAAAAAAGCGTATTCTTTTTAAACTTCTCCTCATTGTATATAAGTCTTTGCACAATCTTGCACCATCGTACATCAAAGAACTCATCGCACTCAAGCATATCCCCCGGAATATGAGATCAAGTGATAAATGTCTTCTCCATGTTCCACGCGAAGTTGTATCATCGAAAGTCAGCTATGGTGATAGAGCCTTCTTTATTGCAGCACCGAAAGAATGGAACAGACTACCGGAACATATTAAGCGGGCTCCAACAGTGCAATCATTTAAAAAATCCTTGAAGACTTATCTTTTTACTCTATGTGAATAAACTTTGACTTTTAATCGGTGAATGTACATTACCATTTGATGGTTCCTTGCTGGCAAGAACTTTTTATGCTGCATTTCTTACTGACATTTATATATTGTTGTGCACAATTTTTGTATATAATAGCTGCGTATGTAATGATTATTTAGGTTGTATTTAAGTAGTTTTTAATCTTTTGCTTTTGTCAAGTGCCTTGGGGTTGTTTTTATCAATGTGAGGCGCTTTATAAATCCCCTTTTATTATTATTATTATTAATTTGAAAAAGTCTACAAAATCATTAATTTGTACCTACTGAATAGTGCAAACATATTTTTATGTCAGAAATCAACATATTTTAAGGAGTTTATTCAAACCCATCTTACTCACAGTTTTGCATTTGCGTTCCTTCCCAACTCCTTTGTTATAGCTTCTTTAAAATATTACTCTTGGACAAAAAAAGACATGTTTTTCTTTTATTTTGAGTTTTCACCTCGCATTCAATTACATTGGATTGAATTTGACCTGGTATAAGCAACAGTGTCATTCAAGTGCCAACTTGAATTTATCGTTACCGGTTACCCAAAATACAGAGATGGACAATGTTGTCACTTATTTTAACATTTCTGTGTTTTTGAGAAAACAATCACAGTGGTAAGTTTGTATGGGCATGCTGTGTCTGTAACACCAACAAACTGGTCAGAATCGAAATGATGTACAATCTTGCAGTAACATATATCTATTAGGGATGTTTCAATAGAAGACCACTTACTCAGTTAAGTGCTATTTTTAATTACATCCTATTAAGCAATGCCTCAGCGTTGTTTGAATAATAAGGAGTCTTGTAAACAACAGACAGATTAAAGGTAAATAATGCATAGAATAAAGTAATTAAAGATGCTGGCTACTGGTTAATTGGGTGGGACAAATTATGGATAAAGCAAGGAAATCTGTTCTGATGTGAATGTTTGCTTTCATAACATATGCACATTTGTATCAATTAATTGAACAATTAGATCAAATAAAAATGTTGAATTCGTAACAAGCATAGGATCGACAGGCTTTATTATTTTGCCCATAATGATTTTTGCATGTGCAATAGAAATCATTTAATAACCTAGTTTGGAAGGTAGGTATAGAAATGCTTCATGCCAAAATTCCATTTCCAAACACATATTGACAAACAGTATTACCATCAGCCAAAATTTAATGCCAACTAAATTTGGCAAAAAACAAAATGAATACCGGTAAACATACTGAATGAAGTTGCAAAAATGGATGGCATTCCCTATCTGTTAATTTGGCATTTTAATGCTAGTTGACAAGGCATAATTTTCTCTGAGTGTCAGACTATATTAGGTAAACATGTTTAGATCGTCGTCGTCGTCGTAGTCATCATCATCATCATCTTCATCATCATCATCATCTTCATCATGATCATCATCATCGTCATTGTTATTTCACTTCAGCTTTTAAATATCTTCTGAGGATAGCAGAGTAAATTCCCTATAATATCATGATATCCTATATTGTTCTGTCAGGTTTTATTAGAATCCAAATGTCATTTTCTTTACCAAACAAATCTCACGATGAAACAATGTAGTAAAACAAAATCAATTTGGAGTCTGTCAAGGTCACTTGTAACTATCACAAATCAGATTGAAAAACAATATTAAGAGGTATTATATATTGACCTTACATGCGCTTGGATATCTATATAATAATTGAAAATCTGTAAACTGTGAGTTATATTTCACTCTTTTGAAATTTCCTTATGTGTGACTTGTCACTCCTTTTGGATAGTGATCACCTTTGCAGAGTGATTCTTTTGTCTTTTATTGTTTTATCACTCATGAATGAGTGAAATTTACTCCTACAAGAGTGAAATAAACTCGACTAGATAAAAATTTCACTCGACTCAAGAGTGAAATGATTTTCACTCTGAGAGTGAAGTTTCACTCTTTTGCATTAAGAGGGTAGTGTAGAAGTATATTCTATCATCAGCACACAAAATCAAGCTCTCATTTCAGTAATTAATGTTCTCATTAACAATTATCTCATGTTATTTTGATCAAGTTTCATCAGAAAGACAAATTGTCTAACATCTGTTTTTGTCTAGACAAAGTACATGCTGATGAGTGTTGAAAATGTCAAAATATGAACGAGACTGGATAACGAGGATGCTAATCAATTCAGGGGGAGTAGGGCATCTTTTCTATTTCTATAAATGGGACACGTTCTCGTGAGAGATGTATTCTTTCTTCGAGGTGTTACAAATACTTGTTTGCGATTCAGTGAAACTCCATGTTCAAACAATGTAAACATCAGAGAGCAGGGCCAACCACCATATCATGTGCTTGCATTATCATAAGACAGGGCCCTGCTCTCTGATTTTTTGTTTACAACATCAAAGGAATTATGATACAGACTTTAAGTAAATTATGTACATCAAAGACCAATTAACTTTTAATTATCAATTTGCATAATTAATAATTCATCACCCAATGTTAATAGGATAAACCATCCATTACTAGAGTGGATAGTTCAAGTCGCGACTATTTCAAGTGTACTAATCATGACCACCTCTGCCCATTATCATGCTTTGAGCTGTCCGATACATGATAATATGTGTACCGCCGCGGCAAAAGGGTCCAGTTGTCGACTCCTACATGTTGCTCATTGTAGCATATCTGATGTATACTAATACCATACATTAGATATGCTACAAGGAGCAACATGTACGAGCCGACAACTGGACCCTTTTGCCGTGGCGGTACACATATCGGACGGTACGCATGATAATGACAATATTGGATGATTTATGCCCAATATTTATTGGTATCGCTATGAGTTTTAAAATATTGGGCGAGACGTAGTCGAGTCCAATATTTTTGCAACTCATAGCTCTACCAATAGATATGGGCATAAATCATCCAATATTGTATCAATATCAGCACTATACATTATATATGTACATCTGGTATAATTACAATGTCTCCCAATAGCTTAAAAAAAAAAAAAGGTTTCAAAGCTTTAATTTTTCTTAATTTTGTCGAATGAAATAAAAGCAGAGGTGTCGTAATATGAAGCCCAAGCTGTGGACACATAATGTGAAATTCATGACCAAACATGAATGTTATTGATTACTTGAAGTACTGGGTGAGCAATATCCGGAATAAAAAAAATACATCGCTGGGTTGTATTTCCTGTAATATTTAAAAGAGAGAAAAACAGAGTCGGTTCAAAAATGCTCCTACAAAAACGTTGGACATTCGTTTTTATCAAAAACATAGTGTTTGTTTTAATGTTTTTTTGTTTTGTTTCATTGTCACAAGTACATCAAATTTCCTTTAAAAACAGAACTGCTATTTTTCAATGACAAATATTCTGCAATCATTTTTTCTACCTCTTTAAGATACAAAAAATCAATTCTATCATAATAAATAGATGTCTTTTGTACCCTGTTTAAAGTGCTTTTCAAAATATGATGTATCTTGGGTGATCAACTGTTTTCAAAAGATAATGTATCTTGGAAAATTTACACTTGTCGATGGCAGTGGTCAAAATTGTTGGGAACAAGCCATTCTTTTTTGTCCCTTTCAATTTTAACCCAATTATGTATAATCGCGGAATCACATGTTATCAAATCTTTATGTAATTCTAGATATCTAACTGATTGTTTTTCCACATTTACTTCAAAGGGCCTCATGATATAAATGAAAAACAAAATATGACATCACAGTGTTTGGGAAAATTGAAAAACTACACACAAGTTATTCCATCAGCAAAGACATATTTGTTGCTGTTATATTGCACCAGACAAAAATGTAAGTGAAAATGATATCATATGAATGTAATGCAAAGAACCCTATTCACAATTCTGGGAACTGGTATATATTCTTTGCAATAAATATTGTATTTTATTGTCTATGTTCCTAGCAGTGTTTCTTGATTATTTTTCATTGATTTTGACATCAAATTTCAAGTCAACAAAGCATTTCTTGAAGCAATGCCTGAAGAAAAGACCTATAGATGAATTTACTGAGTTGCGGCTTATATAACTTTCCCGAGGCCATACATATACTCATAAAATTGCGCCGATGGCTATAGGGAAAATATCTTGGTTGTAGAAAGTTCTTTTATGCTTTTTCAAGGTGAAGGGACTATTTCATTTTTTTCCAAAGGAACTTAACTTTACAGTTCAAGTTTGATGTCAATATTAACATTTGAAATGCTTAATGCTAAAAAGAGCAAAGGCACAAGTTTTTTTTGTTGCTTTTCTTTGCAAAATTTACAAACCCTAAATGACCATGGGAAATTCCTGAAATATAAAAAGATTTTCAAGTAAACATGCAGTCTTTAATTTTCACATCAATATACCATTTTATGCCAGAATAAAGTTCTTCTCACAAATATTCTACCAATATACTAGTTGTACATTTAAGTTATAGTGCGTTCAGTTTCCTCAGTATGGGTGAATGTACCCTATAGTACATGAGTGGGTTGAAGTGCTGGTTGAAGTATTTCTAACTTGCCAGCTTTGCATTCACCTTCTCTGTGTAAGTGCATGCTTGTTGAGATTTGTCCCTACTCATAACTGCTAGGCCAAGTGGCTTTAGTGAAATACCATCAGACTTAAGATTCTATAAAGAGCAAATTGTACTGGAGCTATTAAATTACAAGGGACTCACATATACTCTCGACTCTTTTGGGAAAAATGTCAGGTTCCTATATTAAAATTGGCAGAATTTATATATAAATGATAAGGGCTCTAGACATCAGGGACAGTTCACAAATCGCAGTATTTTAAAGCTCATCAAATATTGGATCTCTAAATACCAACATATTGCCAGCCTTGCATTCACCTTCTCTGTGTAAGGGCATGCTTGTGGAGATTTGTCCCTACTCATTACTGCTAGGCCAAGTGGCTGCAGTGAAATGCCACCTGACTTAATGACTTAAGCTACAAATCATACTGGGATTGTAGAAATAAGAGAGGACATACACATCCTGAAGCTCAGAAAATTCAAAGGGGTAGGATACTTTAAAATATCAGTGGAATCATAGATTCATGTGACATGAATCTTTGGGAAAAATGCAGGGCTTAGACAAATTCAACAGCTCTAAATATTAGAAGCTATATAGATGGGTACTGGAATTTATAGCTCTAGAAATGCATCTTTTTCTGAGACCTTCATTTTAATCCCTCTAAGCGGTCAAATCTAAAATTTAAAGCTGTAGTAATATATATATAGTCCAGAAAATTACAATATTTCATAATATTTTGAAATCTTGATGTTATTTTAGATATCCAACTAGTGGTCTTTCCACATTTTATTCAAAGCATGATATCCATGAAAAGAATATGGCATCAATATAAAGAAAAATTGAAAAACAAATGTATTATTCAAGTAGCAAAGGAATAGTGTAACATCACACACAACAAGAATCTAAATGAAATAAAAGATATCACATGAACGTAATACAAATTGTTCAGTTTATAAAGCTCAGAACTGCTTTATATTTTTCTTATGTATTAAATATTTTATTTTACTGTCTATATACCTAGCAGTGTTTTTTATTGTTTCTCATTGATTTTACATCACATTTCACATCACTGAAGCAGTTTTTGACGCAATGTCTGATAGATGAATTTACTGAATTCAGGCTTCTATGTAAATTTCTTGAGGCATACCTATACAATTGCACCGATAGCTATAGGGTGAATATCTTGTTTGCAAAGTATTCTTTTAAGGGAAATGGACTATTACATTTTTCTCCCAAAGGAATTTGGCTGATATCACAAGTTTTGTGACATTATTGACAAGGCGGAGGGCAGGTCCGTAGCCAGGATTTTTTCAAGGGGGGTGCGGATTTTCAAAAAGTGGACCTTTTGGAGGAAAATTTTTTGTTTTGGTCGACCCAAAACTAATTTCGGTGATTTTGACAAAGTGACAAGCAAAAAAAAAAAAAAAAAGTTTTCAGTAGTTTTCAAGCATTTTGTTTAGTATTTTAGTAAGAAACGACCCTACATTTACATGTTTTGGTGCTTTAGGTGCTCTTTTGGTGGGTATTTAGGGAATTTTTGTGGACCTTTTTTGTACGTTGTCAAATTGGGGTGGGGGGGGGGGGCGACGCCCCCACCCCACCCCCCTGGCTACGGGCTTGGCAGAGGGGGTTTTGCTGTAAAGGCCAAGTTTTTTTCATGATATTTAAATATCAATTTTATTTTATTTTTTTACATTTTGGAATAATTTTTCTTGCCATAGAAAAAAATGCTGTAATATTCCAACAAACAAGAATGCCAATGGAAAACTTCTAAAATCAAGGTTTTCCAGGATAAACATTCAATTTTGAAAACCTTTTAATTTTCATGTCAACATTAAGATATTTATACAACGCCTCTTACAAATTTATGCCAGATTAAAGCACTATTCATGAGTACATTCTGCCAGTATTTATGCCAAAAGTGGCATATCCGAGTCAAAGTGTGAACAGTTTCCTCTGTGTGGGTGAATGTACCCTATAGTTCATGAGTGGCTAGGAGGGCTGGTTGAAGTATTTCTGACTTGCCAGCCTTGCATTCACCTTCTCTGTGTAAGTGCATGCTTGTTGAGATTTGTCTCTCCTCATTACTGCTAGGCCAAGTGGCTTCAGTGAAATACCATCAGACTTAAGCTGCTACTGAGAAGCAAATTGTACTTGGTCTATAAAGTTACAGAGAAATCACACATGCTGTTGTTTTTTTTTTTTTTGGGGGGGGGGGAGATATTTCTCTAGATATCATGGATCACAGTATTATAAAGCTCATCAAATACCATATCTAAATACCACTACATCTGTGTTTGATTTAAAAGATTGTCTTTAAATTTTCAAAAAAGGAAAAAATATTTTTTACATTTGAGTAACATTGAGCAATGAAAATGAAAATAGTTAAACAAAGTTTGTTTTTAAAGAACTCAAGTTATTAAGATAAATCCTTTCATTTACAAAATATCATGTCAAACTAAACTAATTTCAAATATAGAGATCAATCACAATGGGAACCAATATGCTAAAAATATTCAGATTTACATAAAAAAAACAGAATCTAATTCTCAGAAACTTGTGACAATTAACATTTGACTAATTAATACCCAATTAAACACTAATAGCTCAATCAACATTTGGCATAAAATGAATATGTAAACTGAAGGATCAATTAAAAAGATGACGTGTGCTATGAAAGTGGCAGTAATTACATTGTACTATTCATTACAGAGACTCAGAATGATTTTCACAATCTTATAGAAATGTTTTTGCTCATGTCAACTGTAAACCTGCAGTTAAAAGTTAGAGAGGAAAATTAATGAAGACAACACCTTAAGTTGCCATGTTGATTAAATCCAGTGAATTGAGATACTGGAAATGCAATGGTGACATTAATGCATCGGCTAACTCAATCACTCGCAAAATGATTTACCTACAATTTAAAGTCCTGCCAATTTGTTTTCCCCTAAAAGTTATTGCATAGTGGCCGAGCGGTTAGAGCACGGGTCTCGTGATACAGAGATTGTGGGTTCGAGCCCTGGGCCGGGCGGTTTTCGTCTCCTTGTTTCCTTGAGCAAGAAACTTTACTCTACTTGCTCCGTGGTCGGACAGTCACGTAAAGCCGTGGGTCCCCTGTATGAATAGACTCCTTCATGAGGTATGCAGGTTATGCAAGTACTTGTATCATTGATTGATTGATTGATTGATATGCAATTGCACACCAAAATACTGTGCTCGCCTATACAATATATTTTGTGATTATGGATTATGAGAAAAAGTGTTAACTTTTTTCTTATACAAGATGAATAAATAAATTGTGTATCAAGTTTGTCCTCTTCTCATGCAAGTAGCATATCATGGTTTGGTTCAAGGCTCTGGAATATTGACGCTTGTAACCCACAGTTAAAGAAGAAATGTAATTCTGTGACCGATATCTGTATGTCAAGTGCTATCATCAGTGAAGCATGATTACCCTATATACAAAGCAATTTAGAAAATGGAACACTGAATGAAGAGGGCAGAGAATCCTGAATACAAACAAAGATTCTCTCCTCTTGATAACTAAGTCAGGAATTACTACAGCATCATAGTTAACAACACAGTTCAATATTATAATAATGCAGATATGGAACTATCATCTTCTATACACATAAATAAATAGCACTCAAAGAAAATACACAAAATCCAGAGAGGTTATAAACATGATGCTACTGGTCTGGTTTCAAAATCTATAGGAAACAATTCTTTTTTAACATCAAAATTTACAAAAAGTTATTATTAAGATAGAGAAATAAGAGTTTTACACAATTGTTTTCATTTCCATATTCTGAAAATTATCCCTTACTAATTAAACCTGTAAAGGAATTTTTTTTTATAATGGAGCTATATTCATGGAGCAGATCAAGATCGAACAGCATCTCCGTAAACTACTTTTGATCTTACTGCTTCTACATGGCCATTAGATCTGGATATGCTAATTCACTTCCATGCAATTTATTTATTACTATGATGTGCACCTCGGAGTTTGATCTGGTAGATGTGGACTGATCTGGATCTGCACTTGATTCAGATACACTCAATAAATGATCAGAGAGTGATTCGCCCAAATCTACATATCATGTGCATGAACCATATTGAAGACATTATCATTATAAAGTAATATTTAAATATGCGGAACTAATTGTTCCATTTTCCACTCAAAACCATAACTCCTTGGAGATCTACAAAGACATAAATAAATAAACAGAATAGATAAAATTTACAGTAAACTTTAATATTCATTCACCTTCTCTGTGTAAGTGCATGCTTGTTGAGATTTGTCCCTACTCATAACTGCTAGGCCAAGTGGCTTTAGTGAAATACCATCAGACTTA
>JXSR01S074610.1:181596-206089 GCA_000969725.1 Ophiothrix spiculata | reverse complement strand
CGCTCAATACGCATACCCTACTCCTACCCTATCCTATTCCACCCAACAACTGAATGATTAAGAAGGCGGTCAATTCAGTAGGCGGTCGATACGCAGTCTCTACTGGTTCGCGAACCATGCTTGTTTATCTTGTAGGATACTATTGTTGTTTCAAATAATTTGGACAAGAATAGCCTTGCGTCACAGTATTGTGTGTGCAATTAACGTAAATGCGCAACGCTTACCATGCGCACGCGATGTCGCAGTACTGTTATTACTGATTGGAAACAGTGTTGCATACTTCCTGATGTCCCATGCTTGTCACAGCTTGTGGATAACCGTTGGCTGAGTTCAAATTGTCATTTCATGTCTGAAGTTATTTAAAAAATAATATGATTCTATCCCTGCCCCACCAACCAGAATGTAGGGAATGTAAAAGAAACCATCAATTGTAAAGCTTTGTGTATAGATCTAAACCTGAAAATGTATACCCTGAATATGCCTTTGCATTACATACAGGGAGTATGTTTTAATCTACATTAATCTATTTCAGAAGTGCAGATTGAGTTAGATTGAGTTCACACAGTGAATCATTAATCTGAAATTCAATCTGTGCTTGGTATTGGCATGTTAAATTGTGTATTTAGGGTGATCAAGGGCCAACTTGTAAACCGCTTACATATGTTTTAAAAGCCATCCTGCACACACAGTCAGTATGATTACCAGCTTCAAACCGTTTCCATCTGGCCTAATCTGACTCTATCTGCTCTGAAGTGTAGATAAGGTACGGTATATATTAATTCACCTGTGTAAATCGCTTTAAGAGCGCTTCTTATTTTGGTATTAAATTGATCACAACAAATTTAAACTCATATTACATCAGATTCAAATGTTAGACAAATTCAAGATGACTGCAATGTCAGCTTTTCACTATTTATAGTTTATTTTGCTTTGGCACTATCAAATTCACCAAATTTGATCCAAATCACATAATTCACATTACTGGCCAAAATGAATAAAAGGGTTCTTAAGGTTAAGCCCATGATTACAGTTGGACCTGGTTTAAGTCTCATTTTGTTGACTTGTGTATTTTAAAGCAGATTTTGCTAATATGCTATATCCACCTAGATGTCAATTTACTGAATAGCAAAATTATTGATTTCTTTGTTTTGATTGACAGGTTCATGCAATATTAGTCAATATCTTTGGGGGAATCATGCGATGTGACGTCATAGCCAGTGGAGTTATCGCTGCAGCAAATGAATTAGAACTCAAAATACCAATTGTAGTCAGGTTGCAAGGTAGGAGGATTGATTGATTGATGTCATGGATGATTAATTGATTGATATAATGGATGAATGATTGATTGATGATTTATTTATTCTATGTATGACTGAATTATTGATTAGGTAAATTGCTCCATTTGTGGAGCACTGTGGATTAGTGGTTTAGAGCACTGAACTTGTTATTGACAACTTGTGAGCTCAAACCCAGGCCCAGCCACTGTAGTGTTAAGTCCTTGAGCAAGATTCTTAAAGGAGCTTGGTCCGATTTTTCAAAATTAAGTTTTTAATGTCATATGAAAGATAACGACTCAAAATATTTAAGTGTCAAATTTCAGCTCAATCAGTCAAACCGTTTTGATTTTATGGCCAATTTTGTATTTCAGAGCCGCCTATACGTTACTGTGTAAAATTAATCATGGTTACCATAATTAGACACATTTTCATGTATATCTCCAAAACGAAACATAAAATTCAGCTGGGAAATTTCACATGGGTTATGAGAAAAATATGAGCAACATTTTGGTACCAAAATCTCAAAAAGTTTGAAAAAGAGTTGAGGCAATCGGACCATGCTCCTTTTATCCAGAGATTCCACTTTTCAGTATTTATACTGAAATTAAGTATTTTTATGAATGTGACAAAAGTTTTCAGTATTTTTTGTGCAAAAAATCATACAAAATTATCCTTGAATTAATGTCTAATGAAGAAAGTATGTGTCATTTAAGCCAACCAATGGTCATTATATTAGTGATAAGTGGACAAGAATGTTTGGGTACTACCCTCTAGAACCTCATTCCTCATGACAGTTGAAACTACACTTATATTGTTTGCATGTTTCAGTATATTATTCAAAAACACAGTGGCATCTCTGTTTATCCTTTATATTGATTGATTGATTGATTGAGAGTTGAAATTGATTGACTAATTGATTGGTTGAGTGAATGAGTCCATTTAAGGTATTGAAATTCAATGATGCTTAATGCCAACAGTTAACTGAAATGTGTTTTTGTACATAAAAGTTTTTCTCCTTTCTAAAACTTCCTTTATGTAATTGATTTCAATGATGATATCTTGAAATATGTTTTGTTATTTTAGGAACACAAGTGGAAAATGCAAAAGCGTTGATAGCTGCCAGTGACTTGCGTATTCTAGCTTGCGATGATTTAGACGAAGCAGCCAAAATGGTAAGTACTCTACGATGGCATAAGCAGACTGGGACAAAGAGCAGGAGTCCCCAGTCCCCCTCATATCCTTACCTATCCCCCTTACCACCCCAACCTCCCCCATATCCCCTTCTCCCGTTGTCTGTCAGCAAACTGTGGACATACTATAATGCTGACATTGAACTAGTTTGGGACATACCCTATGATACATCCAAGTGCAGACATGCTCTAAATAGCAGTTTGCACCTTAGCAAACAGGAGACTGTTTGTGGCTAGGTGTGCGTATTTAGTTTCCACGCTTGGAAGCAAACACCCACCCAGTCTTGCACATGAAAAAAAAAACACTTATTAAGTTGCTCATATAATGCTCCAAATCAGACATCCCTACCCAAAACAACACTGAGTAGAACTCCTAAAACTAGACTGTAATAATTCAGCTCAGAATATAGAAAGGAAGTATGTAAAAAAACATGCATCCATTATGCGCTGTTCCACTATGTAGACCCCGTGAGCTGATCTTTATAACATCAAATTATGAATGAATATGTATGCAACTTCTGTTAATTCATCCATAAATGCCTGATACAACCTGCATGTGTGTTTGCAATTTTATCACATTTTAAAACATTTTTAAGGGCTTGTAGTTTTGAAATTAATTTTTTAAGCACAATTAGCTTAACGCTATGCAAAAATGCTCAACGCATTTATAAAAGAGTTCATGTTTTTTGTGTTGACGTTTGGTGTTCATCAGTACTGCCAAATATGCTTTGCACAGTTTGACTTTGTTAAGGGGTCGCTTCAAAACTCAACCGGCGGTTGACCGCCCGGAACCGGTGGTTCTGGCCGGTTGTCATTGTTCATAACAATAGCAACCGCCAAGAACCACCGGTTCTGGGCGGTTGAGTTTTGAAGTGATCCCCAATTTATTTTGATCATTTCAATGTTCATAGTTCAGATTTGAACTCAAGTTGACTGTTTTGCTTTTGTTCTTATAATAAAAAAATGTTTGAAAGAAAGAAAATGTGACGTGGTCTGGAAAAATCTGCCAAAAATCTGCCATATGATGAACTTATATGTTACTAAAAGGGACTAGCCTAGATTCCACGTAGAATTAAAAACTTTTAGAAATGCTCTAAATAAAGTGTAAAAAATATAGTCATGTCTAAAAAGTACAAAAAATTTACACGGAAATGGCTCAAATTGAGAGAGAAATAATTTGCAATAAATCAATCTGTGATAGTGGTGAGACTATCCAGTATTTTCTAAATCCTAAATTTGTATCTCAGATGGATTTTCCAGATAAAAGATCAAACAAAGAAACTACTGTAGATAATTTAATACATATTAAAAGAGAAACAATTTCATCAGAAATAATTTGTTTGCCCACCATAGTGTAGAAACAAGATATTTATAAGATTTGAAACTTTAAACACTGTTTTCACACCATTTTTTGCCTCAGGAGAAAAAAATTAAAGTTGGTAAAGATTTGCAATTTTTCTCCGAATCACAGAAAACTACTAGCAGGTTGTATTACTATAAACATGATCTATTGATTCATGTAAAAATATGAAGGTAAAAAAGAAATGAGAAGAATCTAGTCCAGCCCCTTTAATTTGATGTCTCCATAAGGTGATATGTATTGATGGATACTTGTGAAATACTTGCAAACTGCGTCAAGAATATTTAAACAATCGAGCTTCTACGCGTACGCATATTTCACATTTAAATCACCTGACAAAGCCCACGCATGATGATCGTCATGACTGGTCAATTTTCCCCGGCGACAAGAACTTCAGACTGTTGTGCTGCATAGACTAGAAATGAATTTGAATGCTGGGTTTCAAGAAATTTAAAGAGTTCCAGTCTGACCTTACTGTCCCTGCATGTTTGTAACTGTGTTGCTTTTGGTTTTTCATGATTTTTGCTCATTTTGCACATTCTTTTTCCTTTTTGCAGGTTGTGAAATTAGCCGATATTGTTACACTAGCCCATGAAGCCCATGTGGATGTCAATTTTACATTACCTTTATGAAAACAAATCATGTAATGTTACCCTTGTTATTTTATTTGCCTTGTATGCCATATGTATGACCATAGCATGGAACAAGCTCTTGAGTTAGGGTCAATTTCAGGGGTAGAATTTCAGGGAGTGCTGCGCCTCAAGTCACTTTGATTTTCTCAGGTGGAGTTTGTAATTGTGAGTCTTTGGCCCCTTAAGTGTAAAATTTATTACGCTTATAGCAGTTTACGAAAATGAAACTGGATTTTCATGGATTAAGTTATGGCAGTCTTTGAAAAGCGTGGACTTGCGCTGAAATTCTAGCCCTGAACTTGAAAATGACAGATTCTAGCAATTTTTAGTTTTTTTACAAGGCGGTACTTACGCTTGGCTTTGACGTCTTATCCAAAATAAGACGCTGGTAACTGCTAATGAATCTAACCACTTGATTGACCCGTGTCCAGACAGCATCTGTTTTGAGCGTCAAACTCATAACATGCGTGGCGCAATTTTTTTATAACGTAGTTAAACGGGGTGTGTCATGCAGAGGTCGTGCGCGTAAACATCCCATTTTGTCACACTCTACACCAAAGCCTTCCACTTGCGAACGATTGTCGTTTAATTATAGATAGAGCTAGTAAGAAATCAAGGTTTATAATTCTACTGCTCAGAATTGTCACTAATTATGATCAGCGGTTACCTGCAATGGTTGGCAATTTGAGCCATATGTGACCTGCTCTGTCGAAACCCGGACAAAGTCGGACAAAACCATTTTTCAAATTTTACCAAATTTAAAATGGCAAAATTAAAAGCTTTCCAATGATATATCATACTCCCGATTTGCTCAATGTTTTGTCTGTCAAAAAGTGGCATTTAGGTTGAAAATTCCTTTCTTTTCATTTGATTTATGACAAGTTTATTGGGCTATATCTCCTTTAGTGTGCTGGCGACTTTGTCCGGGTTTCGTGGGAGCAGGTCACATATAGTGAAGCGCCAACATCGAGGATACCAGCGTAGGCCGTACTCAGCCAGCGGTAGCCTCAATTGTGAATTACATCCGATATTCCTGATATCAGTTCGGCGGAACTCACAATTCGGATCCGAATTTGGATACCCACATACATTTTGTATCCAAATTGTGATACTCGTATCAGAATAAGGATAAGGAGGGGTATCCGAATTCTGATACGCCTGTCGTGGCGCAGGAAACAAATCGATAGCGCAAGCTGGCAAGTACATGTAGAACATCTTTCTTGCATTTATGATAAATTTATTTGCGGAAATGTCATTTCCATCTGTGCAATTCCAGCGGGACAGCTTCGAAACATGTCATGATAGCTTCTTATCACAGATGGCAAAATAATTTGGCCAAATCTTTCTTAGAATTTAGATGACAAATGATGATAATGTTATTTGACTTTCATACATACCAGTATGGTGCGCTGCGAAGCTGAATATTAATTTCAGCTGATATCCTGTTTCAGTTGTTTTTAATCCAAATTCGGATATGGGTATCAGAATTGGATACAGAGTATCTAAATTTGGATACGTATCCGAATTGTGAGTTCCGCTGAACTGATATATAAAAGAAGAAAATGTTGGCAACTATATACAAATGTCAGATTGGTTGCTTGTAGGTCACACATATGGGAGACTCAACGGTAACAATTTTGATCCTCATGATATACTTCTAGAACAAATAACTGTATAGAAACATATGTTATCTATATGTTTGTTAAAACTGTTTATCAAACGGGTTCACCAGGTGGTCTGGAAATACTATGCTGAATAATGCTGTTCAGTTTATTCTGCTCTTGTGTTGCTTTCAAGCTTGTGTCAGTATAAATGGTGGGTATGGGGAAAGATAAAAACCTAACAAACATACTCAACAGCAGGCTATGCACAGCCTTGTGAAACTCTGGAATTGCTATGAATCTAGGAGAGCTGTGCAGCTGTGATTGCAATGTTTTTTGCCTAGGGCATATAATGATTTGTATATTTAGTCAGTTTATGAAAAAAGGAAATGGGGCTCTAATCATAAAATTTTTAAAGGGGCAATTCATGATTCACTTTTCATCCGCGATGTCACCTCTTTATCAAAATTGAGTTTTTAAGCTGATAAGAATCCTTAAATGGTATATATTACAAACCAAAAACCATTCTTGCAAATGAGCTTGCATTTATGAGAAAAGTTTGAAAGTGTCCCATTTCGTCATTACTGTCGGGGCTTCGACAGTAATTATAACAAAGAAGTGTATGGGGATTTTTAAAATGCTGAAAAGCTTGAAAACGAATGGATTGAATCAAGTGAAATTTCAGAATATATATATTTATGTTGTGCTCTTCTTATTTAGCCAGAGAGAGGTGAGGTTTTCATCACATCAGTATCATGAATTGCACCAAAATGAGTTTTAAAGCAAAAATCAACTTTTACCAAATCAAACTTGCACTGCTTCAAGTTGCATGATAACTACAACTTTGATGTAAATTTGGATTTCTGTAATCAGGTACAAATATAGAAAGATATGGTGTCAAAGTTCATATTTATTTACAATTTCATGGTCAGTAAGATTGAGTTCCTTCCTTTTTTCGTAGCTGACCTTATGGTAGCTAGTAAAGTATGCATTAGACCACAAGAAGATATCAGGACCTTCCCATCATGCATTGCTTCCAGTGGGATTTTTTTGCATGGGTTTTAATGAGAGGCAGGGTTGTCACCAGGATATTTTTAGTGCTGGGCGGAACAAAGTGAATCCTGGCAAAAGTGCCGGATAAGTGGTGCCAGGGGGAGTCAACACCCCCACAGATTTTTGAACAAAGGACATTCAAATGATGCAATTCAGTGTATTTAAATGCAATTCTTGCCTAAGTGGTGTAATGAAAGAGAAATATGAGGATTTTCTCCACTGATAGCATGAAATTTGTGCTGGTAGTTAAGCTAAAAAATGACCCCCGGTGTCGGGTGGATATTGTTAATGCCGGGTAGCTCCGCCTTGCATTGTGACAACCCTAATGAGAGGTTTAGTAATGTAATATATCTGAAATGTAAAATTGGGAGAAACCCTCACATTACAACCCATTCAAAAATTTGAAGCAAGGCATGATGGGAAGGTCCTGATATCTTCTTTTCATTAGACCTGGAATATATGTGCCATCTTTGTATTATGGATGAAGTTCAGATGTTTCAATTATGAAATTCAAAATGGTGATTTTCTTGCAGCATGTTAGAACAACTAGAAGAATCTTGATTTGCCCCTGACAACCTCAATTGTTTGTCTCTATTTTTCTTTACATTTTGCAAAAGTTGAAAAGCTAACACTAACTTTAACACTGATCTTAACCTTAACACATAATCCAGACATTGTTTGTAAACTGAAAATAATAAAAAATCTGAATTTTGAGGAGCTAAGTTAAGATTCCTGTTATTGCCAAGCTAAGTTTTGTTATTTATGAATACCCTATCCGAGAAAGTGAATTGTTGAAAGTGAATTGGATATTGTTAGTGCCGGGTAGCTCCAACTGGCAATGCCTGGCATTATGACAACCCTAATGAGAGGTTTAGACATATCTGAAATATAAAATTGGGATGAGGTCTGCAAATTGTGCTATGTTTCATCATGGCACAATAGCCTCTCATTACAACCCATACAAAAACCTCATTGGAAGCAAGGCATGATGGGAAGGTCCTGAGATCTTCTTTTCATTAGACCTGGAATATATGTGCCATCTTTGTATTATGGATGAAGTTCAGATGTTTCAATTATGAAATTCAAAATGGTGATTTTCTTGCAGCATGTTAGGACAACTAGAAGAATCTTGATTTGCCCCTGACAACCTCAATTGTTTAGCTCTAATTTTTCTTTACATTTTGCCAATGTTAAAAAGCTAACACTAACTTTAACCCTGATCTTAACCTTAACACATAATCCAGACATTGTTTGTAAACTGAAAATGATCAAAAATCTGAATTTTGAGGAGATAGGTTAAGATTCCTGTTGTTGCCATGCCAGGTTTTGTTATTTTATGACATGCCATATCTGAGAAAGTGAATTGTTCAATTCGGGGTTTCTTTAATGCCAATTTTTCAATTTATCAAGATACTTTAAAATATGGAGTCTTGGTTAGGATTAGTCTCATGGAAAACTCACAAAAATGATCAAAGTTTGGTTCTCTTTGCATTACCTTTATTGTAGATCATTTCTATCACTTTTGTAAGTGTTTGTGCCTATGTTTGTGCTGAGGCCTTCAATGTTCATACATTGGGTCAATTTTGAAGAATTTCCCTTAAATTTAGAAAAAATAAATAATTGGCCTGAAGTATTCTCTTAGTGATATGTAAAGAGGTGTTAAGTTATTACTTTGTACAGGGAAAATTGAATTATTAAAGATTCCAAATTTTAACTAACGTCTAAGAGCATAACATGTTTAAGTATCGCTCACTGAGGATTTTAGTTGTAAAATTTGAATTTTTTTGTCCATAGTATTTATTTTTGGACCCTTGTTGTATCTTCCTTCTGGTTACTTTCGCTACAGATATAACCTTGATTTTGCATGCGATGACTGAAAATCTAGATTATGTTTTTTGAAAAATTTGTCAAATTGGGTGATTCCAAAATATTCATGCCTTATATTTATTCATCTATATGTATTTATTTGTATTGTAACACATCTTTCATCTCATGATGTACGTACCTTTGAACAGAAATTTGAAAATTTTGGTTTTTATTTTCCTGACATTAAATAAGAGAAACATATACTTAATATTTCATGTTTAGCATATTGGTGATTTTTGCATATGCAAATACAGACCTAATTAACCATCTAAAACAAATAAGTAAACGAAAATTATACTTATCCTGAGATTTTGTTTAATTCTTACTAATTGTATAAACAATAAATACATGAATTTTATAATCTACAATAAAGTCAAGATATTATTATCTTAACGTAAACATAAAATATGCTCTTGCATTTGACAATGGCTCGCTGTCTTTTACTGCAAACACCTCATTTTAAAGATTGTCATTCCTCTTAATCATACGAGTGGTGCTCTGGCAAAATGAGCGGAAAGTCCGGATTGAAGATTTTGAATACATGGTTGCTAAAGTAAAAATATGGTGAAAAAATCAAATTATGTTTTTTGACATAAAACACATTAATACATAAGTGTGAAACTATACCTCACGTTTGGAAGGTCAATTATTCCGGGAAGTACAATTATTCACGGGTAATTGATTGATTGCTATCAAACACAATAGTAATCAGTAGCTTTAAAATCAATTTGTGACATTTTTTTACTGTCAGATTTTGAGTGGACTGCCTTGTATTTCGATCTCTAAATGAAGATCATAGAAAGAAAGTATGACATATCATATATCATTCAAAAGCTGAGGCTATAGAGAATTAAAATATGTCATAAATTCAATTTTGAAAATCGTGACTTTCCACTCATTTTGCCAGAGCACCCCTCATACTATAGCTGCTATTTCCGTAATGCTTGCTATGCTAACTATTGTATGATTGCTATTTATGAATATAGATACATAAAGACCTTGATTATAAGAACATGTCAATCACTTTTCTATATACATGCTATCCCATCGTGCACGCTTTTCGAAGACGCCGTGGCTGCCATGTTTTTTTCTCATAAAAATGTGGCAGAGTGGCAAAAGCAGG
Organism: Ophiothrix spiculata; assembly: GCA_000969725.1. Lineage (NCBI taxonomy): Eukaryota > Metazoa > Echinodermata > Ophiuroidea > Amphilepidida > Ophiotrichidae > Ophiothrix > Ophiothrix spiculata. The sequence goes on along the minus strand of JXSR01S074610.1, from coordinate 195,987 downwards.
GACTGCGTTCGTCAACTCACATCACTCTTATATAGTTGCACATGGTGTAATAATGTGCATTTTAAGTGGGGAACATATGCTTACTCCGTTCTGTAATAATAAAATAATAGTGAACATTTGTCTGGGAAGTGGGAAAGAACTATTAAGTAAATATGGACCACATATTACTGTAAACGCCAATATGTTCGCGCTCAGTAATTTTCGCGCAAGGCTAATTTTGAATCATTTCGCGTGTTTTATTTTCCACCCTTGTGATTTTTAATGTGCGGCGGTATATACATACAACTTTTCGCGCTACATTTATTTTCGCGCTAGGCAAATTGAGCACGAAAAACACAAAAATTAATGTAGCGTGAAATATACCACTTATACAGTAATCACAGACCTGCACCAGATCACAGAAACTTGACCAATTTGTTCTTATGAACAAGGTTTGAACTTGTGCCCTACTGATCAAGTTCAAGTCTGTTCCAGTACACTATGGTTTTTGTGAAATACTAATGTATACATTTCATTACTAACCGTTCCATGTTTAATGCACTTTTATTGAATATGTTTGAAAACAGTCTTGTTTCTGACTTAAATTATGAAAAAATATATGTGTGTTGCTCTGGCAAAATGATTGGAAAGTCGCATATGACGATTTTGAATAAATGGCTCTAAAGTGAAAATATGGTGAAAAGTTCGAATTTCGTTTTTTGACATAAAATGCATCCATGCATAAGTGTTCAACTGTACATCGAGTTTCAAAGGTCAATTATGCCGGGAAGTGCAATTTATCACGGTTATTGATCACATTTTGCTATCATACACTATAATAATCAGTTATTTTAAAAGCGATTTATAACTTATTTTTATTGCCAGATTTTCAGTGGACTACAGTACCATGTATTTTGATCTATAAACCGAGAATGAAGAAAGAAAGTGTGACATATTATATATCGTTCGAAAGCTTGAGATTTTAGAGAATTAGAATATGCAATAAACTCAATTTTGAAATTAGTGACTTTTTCCGCTCATTTTGCCAGAGCACCCCACATATGTGCTGCTTCATAATCATCATGCTCTCACTCTATTTATCCGAATGCATGAGGCTTGCAAAGGCATGTTTGATACTAGTAATTATGATATCTAGTGATTATAAATTAAAGATTGAGCTCTTGTTCCAAGACAAAAAATTATATCGTTTCTTGAATTTTTTCTTACAACTCCAAGATTCATCGGGAGACCGGCAACTAGGCCTGGGACTTTCTGGGTAATTTGTTACCCAGGTACCCATCTTATTTTCCGGTCGGGTACCCGACCGTATTGTAAATTGAGCATTTACAATGTTAAAACGGGAAGTTTGACTGGTCTACTACGACCATAGGATGTCTCAATTACACAAACAGTTTGGATTTTTCGACGAAGGTGGACGTGATTTATCATGTTTACTCCGATTCTATGAAGATTTTATCATACATTTTTGAACACAAATTTTTTGTTCAAAATTCTATGATTTTATTGTCCAGATCGGGTAATCGGTCGGCAGATTTTGTACCCGGTGAAGCTCATGACAGGCGGGTACCCGGGTTTTGGTCCCCGGCCTACTGGCAACCCAGATTAGAGGTCAGTAACCTTTCAGACACGTGACCTCAAAATCAGGTCAAACATCTTGGTAGTTTAAAGATGGCTGAGTTGCCATGCTCCCAATGAAGCTTGGAGTTGCAAGTGAAAAATTTGAGATATGTTTCAAATTTTTGTGTTCGTGTTAACATTCAAGGTACGTTTCAAAATTTGAGGTACGTTTCAAATTTTTGTGTTAGAACATTCAAGGTACGTTTCAAAATTCGAGGTACGTTTCAAATTTTTGTGTTGAGAAAGAGGTAAATCTTTAATTTTTGATGACTGCAAACACACTTTTACTCTTGCAACTAAAGTCGGCATCACAATTCATCACACGATGTAAATAGACATCCAGAGTTCAGGGCCAATTGTTTACAAATGTGATCGTACCCTGCAATTGGTGGTCACGTCACTGATTTTGTCCGAGGAATTTTGGCACAGACTTTGGTGTTTATATTTAGCCATAATATTCTTACCACAATATTGCTAGATTTTTACAGTCATGACTAAATTGCTAGGGATACTTCTCAACATCTCCACCCACTGTCAATGCAGTCACGTGGTTGACAAGACCATTTTCAAAACCTGATACACAACCTTTTCACCATAACTTGGCTTGACTGGAAGTGATTCAATCAGAGTTCCACCAGGCCAGCCAAGCTCTCTAATATTTGTCTTTCTTCGCAGATCCATCCAAATACTTTTAAAATAAAGACATAATTCTCCTACATTCTTAAAGGTGCCTGGTCCGATTGCCTCAACATTTTTTCAAACTTTTGAGATTTTGGTACCAAAATGTTGCTCATATTTTTCTCACAAGCCATGTGAAATTTCACGGCTGAGTTATGTTCGGTTTTGGAGATATAAATGAAAATGTGTCTAATTATGGGAACCATAATTAATTTTACATACAACGTATGGACGGCTCTGAAATACAAATTTGCCCATAAGATCAAAACGGTTTGACCGTTTAAGCTGAAATTTGAAATTTAGACCGCTTGAGTGGTCATCTTTCATATGGCATTGAAAATTAAAATTTGAAAAATCGGACCAAGCTCCTTTAACTCTCAAATCCATGTAATAAATTTGTCCCGGTTGTGTCCTGTGTGATACCCCTGTATAAAGTTAAGTGGTGTTGAAATGTATCAAGACTTAAAAATTTCACTCCTGCTTTTGCAATTACCGAATATGACAGAGAATTTACTGGTGCGGTTCTTAATACTTTTATTATGATTTATTGAATCTATGGATACATTTTTGAAAAAAAAAAGTTTAATAATCTCACATTTGTTAAAAACTTTCTTCAGAATAGCACATCTAGTTTTTACAATTTCCTGAAAAATACAAATTTGGTGCTCATTCTTCAAAATCTGTAAAATGTGACCGTTTCCAGTGTCGTTGGAGAATTATGTTCTTAACTTAAAGGGACAAAATCCATTCCTTAGTCCCTTCCCTCTTCCACCGCTAATTTCACCATATGGTCATTTCTTCCATCCTATGGGCTGTTACTAACTCCTGTTTCATTTCTTTTCATCTTACAGGCTGTCAAACTCTCTGCTATCATAACTCTGGCTAGAGATGCGGCAGTGGACGTCAAGTTTAATCTTCCCATCTAAGTCATCTAATCTACTAAACTTCCACCTACTCTACATGTTATGTTGTCTTACTTCATGGGCTATGATGTGTCCCAGTGGTGGTTGTTGTCATCATATGTGGTGCTTTTGATTTAACCATTAAGGTCCGTATGCACAAAACTTACTGGTTTAAAGTTAGATCGGGTTTAAGTCAAAATTACTAGTGCTATAAAAGGATCTTTTGAAGCATTTTTGAACTGCAACAGCTTTAGACTATTGAAGATTCAACCAAAAATTGTTAAAACAACACTAAATAGTATGCATGTATGCAGCGCCCCATGAAGGAGCATTCACACAGGGGACCCACAGCTTTACATGACTGTCCGACCACGGAGCAAGTAAAGTTTCTTGCCCAAGGAAAAATATTGGTTGAGGAAAAATATATTTAGCTGTGAAACTAAATTTTTCTTAAACCAAGTCTAACCTAAATCTTTAAACCGCTTTTGTGCATGCTTACCTAAGATGCTTTCATCAAACAAACTTGTATTCCTGTATAATCCTTTTAACAATTTGACCTGTCATATTCAAATTCTTCAATATGCTGTATATTATTACAAAGATAGCATGAGGTCTAACTATGTTTGAATATGTGCATAAGATACACATCAAAAACTTCAAAATATCTAAAAGCATCAAGGCATATATCAATTCTACATAAACCTAGGAAGTACAATCCAAATTTACTTTGTAAACACCTGCGTTTCAGTTGTGCATTAAACATCATTGATTATTGCTGTGTGAATGCGGTTGCCATAGTAAATGTGTACTTTTACTATATTTACATGCAAACTGAGTAAAATTATCAGTGTAGTTTTGGTTGTGCTTCAAAGTTGAACTGTATCAATTTTTTACTTTGCACATATTTCAAACCACATACCAGGCCTCTCATAAAACTTGCTCATGTTTTATTATCCACAAATGTTTATGTGGTCTCCAATAAATAGTTGGTTCTTATAGATGAATTTATAGTCTTCCACAGCATGTTTTTTTTTTTGACTCTGTGATATCTCTCCATTCGATCAAATACGGTTAAAGCTGATAAAAAAAAGCCACGGGGCCACCGCACCCTATTTAAATATTTCTTATTACTCCAATACTACAATTTTTTTGGGCCTAAATAAGAAATCCTATATATTCAGTGTCATTACCGCACAAATTGCATGGAAGAAATTAGATGTTTGTAAAATGTTTAACCTTGAAAGTCATGGTTCACATTCTGGAATACAATATTTTTCTGGGAGAACACTTTGGTATATGTGCCCCGTCATATCCAAAGGTACTTTAAGGTCGGCATAGTAAACAGTAAGATAAGGGCCATTGAAGCTGAGCATAGTCAAAAATCAATACCAAGGTCAAATTTCTAAATTCATCAGAAACGTTACATTTCAAGTGTATTCTATCATATTAATCAGGTTTCAACATCCAAAACATATTAAGACAAATGTTTTAAAGTTTTACCAATACAGAAACTTTAAACTCGGTTATCTCAGAACTATAGTTTTCTGAAACAGCCCGATGTCTTTTTACCAATTTGGATGAGACCAAATTTGTTTTTCAATTTTCATTTAGGGTACCTTTTGATATGACGGGTCACATATACTCTGTTGGAGAGTAGTAGAAACAGTGCCATAGGTATATGTAGGTAGTTGACAAGGCTAGTGTTTATGTTTGCTGTAACAATAGTTAGATACATAAAACTCTGATGCCTGAATTAACTGTAGATCTTGTTTGAGGGAGGGTTTATGGATAAATTTGATGAAACTGTTAAATACTGGTTTGAGGCAAAGGATGCTTAATTAAAGATCTTCCCATAACACATTTCTATAGCTCAGTGGATATGAATTAACAAATGGAAATGTTCACAGAGGTCGCTTTACCTCTTCATATATTTGTGTTGTAATTTTTTGAATTTCCTACTAATTATTATTATTATTAAAGCTTTCATTATACAGGGTAGCTTCTTCAGTGGCAAAGCACTGCTATTCTAGAAGGCCCTGTTAAGTTGAAATACAAATAAAATATATAATTACAAAATATTTACAAGAAATGATTTACAAACAATGTTTATACAATCATATACAAGACATAAAACAATTGTCACCTAAATTGTCATTGATAACAAAATGGTAAACAAAATTAAATATCATTAATAACATGTTTGAACTGTCCAAGGGACAAAGAATTAAATTTTGAACGTGTCTCAGTATCAACAAAGTTGTTCCATAGGTTTGCTGCTCTGACATGAAAAGTTCTGAAGCCAGAATTTGTTTTAAATCGGGGAACAACGAGCATGTTTGATGAATTTCCCCTTGTACTGTAACTATGGGTAGTATGAGTGAAAACAAAGTTTGAACACAAATAATTAGGAGCTTCCCCCATAAGACATTTAAATAACATAATAAGAACATGCTTTTTCCAAGTTATATCAAGCTTTTGCCACTTGAGATCATTCATCATAGAATCAACAGGAGTTCTAATATCTGCTGATAGAATGATTCTAAAACAAGCTATATTTTGAGAATGAAAAAGTATGTCAAAGTGACATTTGTTTCTACAGATAACAAGCTTGAATTTTCCCATTATACAGATATTAGACTTGAATTACCCCCCTATTCAATTTCTTTCATTCAAACTTTGGCTCACTAATATATAGTAAGGTTTGAAGCTATTTTCCCATAGAATGCTATGGCAATTTGTGTTCTGAGTGAGTGATTTGAAGCTGTGGAATTTTGGGAAGTACTTTATACATCCTTTGGTTTTGAGGTAAGCCAAACATTCTCTGTTGGACAGGGAAGTTACAGGAAAACTTGTTTAAAGTAAACACAACATTTTTGAAGAAAGAAATGCATGGACTTTTATGAAACTTTTTTTTTTGAAAAGAGTAATACAGTTATAGATTTTTTTATGTGTTAGATAATTTAAGGTTTCAAGTGAAATGGTAACACTATCATAATTATGGTGTTAGATACACTTGGTCATTTATACACATTTTCATTCTGTATTTTTCTCATGGTGTATATTTTTACTATGGTGTAACATTTTAATTCTGAATGAATATTTCCTTTCTAATTTTTTCACATCATGCAAAATGTATAAAATGGTGAGCTATTTTTTCATCTAACTTCATGTCTTTTCCAGTGTGCAGTATTATCAACAATAGTTTTCTATCGATTTATATCAATTGGATCTTTTCATGGCAAGCTAATCTCTCCTTGAGATCATGGTAATATTTAACACAATGGTAAAAATTGTACACCATGTGAAAAATATGGAACAAAAATGTTCATTTAGAATGGTAATCTACACTATGGTAAAAATCAGACACCATGAGAAAAATTCCGAATGAAAATGTCTACAAATGACAAAGTTTATCTAGTGCTTATCAATTGAACTCGGTCCCTTGATCAGATTGTTCTGATTTGTATGAATTCTTTAAGTTTATAGCATCCTACAAAATATCTTCTTGGTATATAAAACAAATATTGACTGTTTTTTTTTAATTCTAGAAATAAGAAAACTATTGCCCCACAAGGATCTTGAGGTTATAGGGGTAACATTTTCTGTAGCCTTTGGAAAATAGGCCTAGGTCTCAATAATTACTTTGGGGAATGGTAAAATAGTAAAAAATAAAAATGCCCTGTGAGCAGACTTTATACTATAACTCTCATGAGCAGTCAATATTTGGATACTACACCAGAAGTTAAAGAGCAGGCTTTCATAACCAAATTTCATGTTTGAAATATTACCTAGAATTTGGCATCAAAATGTGATTTATTCAATGTGTATAAAACAAAATTTGGTTCTATTAATGTATATATATTCCCATGAAATCAATTTGAGTTGATATTTTAAAGTTGTGAATTGTGCAACTTGTGAATTGAACAAATAAAATATTGTATTGTGATGTTAAGAATAACATCAAATTCACACTTGGATTGTTGTTTCTGATTATGTATTTTTGTTTAAAAGAAATTAAAAAAAAAAGATTCAGTGAATCACTAGTCTTTGTCAAAGACCCTTGCAAAATGCCCCCACCCCAAGCGACAAACTTGGGAGAGTGCGACCAAAGGGATGTGACGAGCACTGACTTATAACCTTTTGCACAGTTTGCTCATTGGTCATTTATGGTGGTACAAATACTATCTCGGGCTGTGACAGACTAGTGAATCACTAAACTCTTTTTGTGCTTCAATACACATAGATCAGCTGACTTGCATGCATTAGCAGTGCTCATGCATGTAGTTTCAACAAGGGCTGTCAGCTCCATTCGGCAGTTTCAGTGCATTGTGTTTGTGTGCAACACCACATTAAGAGGAACATTTTGATCAGAAGGCCGAATATGACAATGTTTATTTTTTTACCTCGTCAAAAATTGAAAACAATGCAAATTATGTGAATTTTTGCTTTGATAGACTGTTTTCCACCATATTATATTGTAAAATAAACCTCAAAATATGTTGTGCTACACCGTTGCTAGTTTTCAATCGCTATGGTGTTTATGTGTTATGCATGCGAAAGAGTTTTTGAAATGAACAAGTTTTGGTCAATTTTGAGATTTAAAATTATCCAATATGTCATACCACTCTCCTTTGTATTTGGTCATTAAATGTGCTAAAACACAGTGCCGATCAGTCCAGTGTTCCTGCTAAGGCCGTATGTCTTAAAATTGGCGCAGAAGCTCAAAAAATTGGCGCAAGGGGTTCCGAACATCAAAAAAAGGGTCTTGGTTATACATATTACTCTCATTTTTGAGGTGATTTTTCCGAAATTGTCAATGGCGAAATGTATTTTTTTCTTTTTATGTCGCTTTGGCGCAAAGTCAAAATCCTTAGCGGGAACACTGGTGCCGATCACGTTCAGCAAGATGTTTGAGAATATTTGATACAGAGTAGTGCTACAATTAACACTTTTAAGTGACCAAGGTATTTCCCACCCGTTAGTACCCAAGGGGGTGGGGGGGGGGGGTCCCTTAAAAAACATTGGAAGGGAAGTCTGGTCAATGATAAAGCATGTAAAAAGGACCAAAATACAGAAAAAAATGTAAAAATCGAACCGTTTCAAAATGGCGGCCAAAAAACGTGTTCCCAAAGGAAATTTTGCATGAAATTTCGCTCAAATTGGCACATTGCAAGTACAATTACATATCAAAAATAAAATTAGAAAAAGTTATTTGGTTTTGATTTTATAGGCAAAACAAATTTGAATAGCGCTCTCGAAAAATCACTTTATTAGCACGAAAACGACTGAATCGATTTGAATTTGTTTGCCACTGAGGTACCCGCTGTGTTTGACAATTACATGGAGCGGCGATGTAATTTGTTTCCGTGTTTTCGCGCTACGCGCGAAACCTGTGGTAGGGCCCCTAGTAGTCCTAGCACCATGACTTGACTTAGTGTTAAGTAATGGGAAATGCTATAACTGCAATTTAAGCATTTCTGTACAGATCATCTTAGGACTAAGTCCACACCTCAAATTCAGGCAAAATATTGAAGTTGTTTAAAAAAATTATAATTAGTAAGCTCCTTGAGAGTCTTGTGCATATCATGATAGGTAGTTTGTTAACATCTAGAATCAAAATGTGTGATTTTTGGGCCTAAACTTACCTTGTATGTTGTAACATTGGGTTTCCGAATTTGACAACCTCAACTTACGTCCAGATTTTTGATGATAAATTTCATCTTTGGGTTTATTAGGTTTGTAATGATTCTACACTATTTAAAGATATTGCCTATGCTGAGTGGAATTTTTTTAGGTTTTTTATTTTTCAAATATTTCCTGTCAAAACTTAGAAACCTAAATGGCCAAAGTATTATGCATTATTCCTGTGACCTAGGACCTATAGAAATTACAAAGCCCAATGATAAAAGTTAATGATGGTCCATGGTCACAGCTCTTGGACTAGGCCCCAGGAACCCCCCCCCCCCCTTACGAGGGGAGCGTGACCGAGCGGTTAGAGCACGGGTCTCGTAATACAGAGCTTGTGGGTTCGAGCCCCGGGCCGGGTGGTTTCCCCCTGTACGAATAGACTCCTTCATAGGATATGCATGTTATGCAAGTACTTGTATCATTGATTGATTGATTGGTCACTTAATAGTTAAGAAGTTCATGAACTTTTAAGTCAAAATATTTGCCACTATAATCAGGCAGGCCAAATTTGATGCGGTATTTGATATTTCTCCCCCCCCCCCATGTAGTGCCATAATAAATAAATAAGGGCTTAAAGGATCACCCTGTCAGACTCCCCTTGTAATTTTGAAATAATTGGATGTAAAGCCATTGTTATGATACAACTCTCCATATCTGTATAGAATAGTTTGATCCATCTGCATAAATCTTTCTTGAAACCAAATTGTTTCAAAACTTTGTTTATAAAATCCGATTCAGGCTTATCAAACGCTTTTTCAAAATCTTTTGAAAATATACCAGATAAATTATGAATTTTTGCATATTCTATAATATCAATGGTTTTTCTTACATTTTCTCCTACTAGTATATAGCGTCCTTTAAGAAAACCAGTCTAATCATTGTTAATAACTGAAGATAAAACTTCTTTGATACGATAAGCAATTGTGTTAGACGCTAATTTATAATCTGTTTTTAGCAATGTAATAGGACGCCAATTTTTAATCAAAATAGGGTCTTTATTTTTTTTTGCAACAATGTTATTACTCCTCTTCTCTGTGAAGTATACATTTTATGATTGTTAAACGCATAATTGAATGCTTCAATGAAAATGCCTTTATATCCAACCAGAAGAACTTATAAAATTTCGCCGTTAGCCCTTCTATTCCAGGCGTCTTACCGTTTACAAAGCTCTTCAAAACCTTTGTACATTCGTTTTCTGTAAGTATACCTTCACAGTTTAAACTATCGTTTTCAGATAAGCGATCAAAATTATGATTAAAAAACAACTGTCATAATGATTAATATCATGAACTTCTGTACTATACAAACTTTTTAAAACTTTTTTTATCTCTTCTATTATATCCTTTGGATTTTCTATGAGTTCTTCATCAACATTTAAACGAGTAATTGTTATATTAACATAATTACGTTTTTCTAAATTAACAAAAAATATTTAGTGTTTTTCTTACCTTCCTCGACCCATTTTGCTTTTGACCTGATAATAGCTGCTTTAATTTGTTTTAATTGCGGTTTGTTGCTCTAATTCTTGCTTCTTAAAGGTGCGTTTACATTGCGACATATTGGGGGTTAACGACAAGCAACGTAGATCTGCGAATCAATCGCAGTTTTGAATTTTACGCCGGTCCTCGTTAGAGAAAGTCAGTTCACACAGGCACACGCCTCTAACCTACGCAGGTTGTCGTTACTATCGGTCGCTTTCAGTTACAAGTTTTAAAATGTTGGGATGACATAGAATAAGATTTGATGTCGTTGAGATCTCGTTGGCCACCGCAACCCTCAGTTCTTTAACGTTTCCATGCCGTTTGTAGAAGTCTGTATTCGTTTAGAGGTCGTCACAATTCGTTGGTAATCGTTGTCAACAACAGTGTGTTGCAGAGATGTGAATAGGAATGATTGTACCACCCGTACAAACTTCAAGTCACGTTTCTATATATTGTTGTGACCAGTCGATAGCATTCGTTCCTTTACGTCAGCCTTGGTCAGTATTTGCCGCCTAACTACGTTGCTTACAGTTGTTTGTCGACGAGAAGTCGTCACCCAACGTCAAGCCAAACTCTTGATTTATTAGTAAGTCTGCGTTTCTTTCAGCACCCACTCGTCACTTGTTGCCGTGGTGTCGCTGAGAATCGTTACTATCCGTCAACAAACTTGGATTTTTCATCTTTACTCGTTGCTTGTCGTCCAGGATTTTGTGATTTTGGAAATACGTTACCCTACGTCGAGGGCCATGTCGTCGCAATGTAAACGCACCTTAATACTTAATTGGTTTAAAATTTCATACCTTGGTAACTTGTCATAATCTTCTTCTATTTTAGAAATTTCTAGTTTCAGTGATAACTCTTTATTTTTTTTTCTTTCGTTTTATTGTCAGTAGCAAAGCGAATCGAAGTAGAGCGAATATTAAACTTGATCATTTCCCATAGGAGAGATGGATTTAAGTTAGCATTTTCTTGTACAGTCACATTAGTACAGGTTGTATCATAAAAAATTATACATTCTTGTTAGCGATATCACGAGAAAAATAAAAATATTGAATTCACAAATTTTCCCTTATTTGAAAGGCTATTTAATTGGCTACAAGAAGCAGCTTAAGTGATCTCATTTAATGGTCAGGTTCGAAAAATACGAACATTTAAGTAAAGACCGGTGAAAACTACTTGGGCCGATTTCACCATTTTCAGCGTAAACAGTTTTTCATGATTCGATGAAGTTTAACTGTGCAGTGTGATAAAATAACAAAAGGCACACTAATATGTTCAAGAACTTTTAATGTTTTTATTTTATTCATATGATAAGAATAATTCATAAATAACTTTATGATATTTATGATAAAATTTATGCTTTAATAGGTTAAAATATTGCTCATATTCCAGAGTAAGCATAAACAGTTGCATCAAAGACTTTATTGCAATAATCTTTTAGCAGTTTATTTTACACAGTTTCATATTCAAAGGGAAATATGGAAATTAGAAATTAATTTTCCTAGATCAATTGATAAAACTTGAGTTTTGAAGAAGTTAAGTTCAGAAAACCTGTATTTAAAATCTCTGGTTAGTCTTAAAGTGCTTGTGTGCTGACTCTGCCATTTAAATGATATGTTGTCTCACCAACTAGGCTATCTCTTAAAAATAGGTTTGGCGTGCCGTCCAACATTAAGAATACAACAGTCTACGGGTAAGGTCATCATTAAGAGGTCTATAATGCCTTTGTTAGATAGAACACTAAAATTAGCCCCGTATTCCTGTTGAACATCGTATGGCTGATCTAGGGCATTATGTGTCATTCTTTTGTTACCGGTAAATAAATCGGATGAACTGGCCTAGGTGTTTTGAAGGTAGGGCCAGTATAATTCCCATAACTCTGCTTGTATACGATCAATTTGGATGAAAGAATATGCATTTTGTAGCTAAAGAAGTTGGCTTTTAATATAAATAAATTACAATGTGATACAAAGTGTAACTTTATTCTTTCAGCGCAGATAACAATGTATAATTGTTTCTGTTACAACCTGTACATTGTTTAATTTGATCAACGTATTGAGGATTCGATAGAAATGATGAATTAAATTTCCACAGGCCAGGGCCTCTTTTTTCAACTAAGCGTTTAATTTTCAAACTTATAAGTGAATGATCTGTTTTGAAACTGGCATGTATATTTACAGATTCTACTCTAGCCTCAAGATTATAGGTTATTAGGAAAAAATTATAAACGTGTCATAATGATGGCGGGTCTCGTATCTGACCTCCAAGTAAACCTTTCATATTTGGGTTTTATGTCTCCAAATGTCAATTAAATTAAAATTATCGTTAAGGGTGAGAATTTAGTTCTTGGTCTTCCACCACTTTTGTTCAAACTTAATTCAAAACTGTATTAAAGTCTCCCCCAATGATCAAACTCCCTTCATGATATTAATCTATTACTTTCGTTATATCAGAGAAAAAAAAATTCCATCGTCCCTATTTGGTCCATACACATTAAATAATGTTAACTTTTCACCATCAATATTTACTAATAATTTTCTACCTTGACAATCTTTCCAAATATTTATTATGATTCCCTGAAAATTTGACGAAAACAAAATAGCTCCAGCACTACTTGAAGTATGACTATTTAGAACAATTTTTGAGTTTTTCATGCAGCTATGAGTTTCTTGCAGAAAGATAATATTGTACTGTTGTTGTTTAAACTACATAAAAACTTGTTTTCTCTAATTTCCATCCGATATTCCAATAACATTTAATGAAACAACACAAATATTTAGTTTTTCATTTAAACTCGTCATGATTTAATATTTAGCATGTTTAAAAAATAGTTTACCAAAGCACTATCGTTAAAAGGAATAGGAATATTTTTCTATGATAGATTGATACAATTTTAACTACAGCAGTTCAGCAGTTACATTCAAGTGGAAAACTGAAAAATTATTCCATATGATAAATTGATGATATTGGTCACTAATAGAAACATTGTAAAAATTACTAGAATTTAAAGTAAATTTTTTTATTAAAGTTTTCATGTTTTTCGTGTATGACAAGATTAAAACAAAAAAGAGAACTAAAAAAACTAAACTGACCATAAAAAAGCGTAATAAAAAATACAAAAAGAAAAGAATATAGGAAAAAAAATACTTGCGCCTCCCGCCTCCCACTGAGTTCACAGAAATTATTTTTTTTAAAGCATCGTTTGTTCGTGTGTTTTTTTCAAAATTAACCTAGAACCTTTGAATAATTGGATATGGTTCTTTCAACATATAAATCTTATTGAATGGCCTTTGCTTTTAATGGCATCGACTAAAACATATTCTTAATATAAGAAGCTATATTTTATGTCGTTGACTTCTTGATATGGTATACGGTATTTTAAGCTATTTTACAGTGCATGTGCTCGGAATTTTTATAACTTTAATCATATCAAAGCCCGATATCAAACAAAAATGGAATGGTACAACGTATTTGAAGTGTAGTCATGGTAGTACACAGCATGATAGTATACAAAAAACTATTTTTTGCTCTGACATGGTTCAAGTTACGGTTATTGTATTTTTCGGTCGCAATAATGAATCATAATGGAAAATGACATAAATATGGTTCCAGGAATAGTCTGTTGTCGATTAGGGTCAAATAATACTTTTTACGATGTACCACACATAACAGAGGCATAGTATATAACAAAAATCACCAAATATATTATGTGCACACAAAACTTTTGATGAGTCACTGTGATGCACTAAAATGAGTCTCCGGTTTGTCCGTCAGATGAAACGTTTCGTGAACTAAACGAGTCATAAAAATAAGTTAAATGACCCAAATAAATGAGTCATTGGAGAAATGACTCAATTACATTACTCATTATATTCACGAAATGCTTCATCTGACGCATGTGTTCTTTTGAAATAAGCGTTCAAAAATATCAGCGTCAGGCATCTTTTCATGTGTTCAGATTTTAACACATTGTCATTTTTGAACACTAATTTCAAAAGAACACATGCGTTCTTTCGAAATTAGTG
>JXSR01S074610.1:61668-80082 GCA_000969725.1 Ophiothrix spiculata | reverse complement strand
AGGACTTAAAAATGATCTTTCTGGAGAGAAGCCATTCGTCCGCAGCATCGTTGTAGAGGCAGAAGTTACAAATGAAACCAATGGCACCACTAATAGACATGTGACGGCAACCGGTTCATCAGACGATAAGAATGAACCGAAAAAGAAGGTTATAGTTGGCTATGTTTTGTACTTTTTTGGATACAGTTCATGGTGTGGAAGATTGGTTTATATGGAAGACTTGTATGTCTGTCCAGAACACAGAGGTATGGGGTAGCTTATTAAGATTTCAAGGCAATGCATCTGCTGATACTCACTTGCAAGGGACTCTAAACATCCAATTATCCAATTGATAAGGCCCCCCAAAAAAGTTGTTTGGGTGTCCTCGACCGCCCGCCTCTATTTTTCGAAACTAGAAAAAAGTTTTTATTGTACAAAAGTATGCCGCGCCTAATTTTCAAATTTCCAAAAAAAGGGTTTTTTTGTTGAAAATTTTGATTTTTTGAAAATATTTTTTAAGTTGTTGTTTTCAATTTGTTTCCATTTAAATACTGTTTTTAAACTTGAGATTTGTGGGTACAGTAGACTTATTTGCATCTTTATAGAGGCCATGATTTGTGTAACTTTGACTTACATTTGAAAAAAATATCTAAAAAAAAAACAAATTCGCCCGCCCGCACTTGCTTGAAAAAAGTTGTGGAGGACAACCAAACATTTTTTTTTTGCCTACGAAGAAACGTCAAAACTCCATAACAGTTGGCGGATACTTTTGTTAGGAACAATGACAACCAATCAGAGGCCCATTTCACTAACGTGTAGTGATGATCACTAACCCTTGCTATGATCGCTAACTCCAATAGTGATCGCTAAATTGTTCAAATATTTACTATTTATAGATCATTTTTGGAGTTAGCGATCAAAACAGGTTTGTGACCATTATCGGCCCCAGAACTGCCAATTCCAGGTTATCAACTAGTTAGATTTTACGTCCAAGTACCGGGGGGGACTCAAGTTTGGTTTGGGTAGGGACTTGCCGCAGGGAAATTTGAAAAGCCACACATCCAAATACCGATTTTCAAGAAAAAGGGACCCATCCATATACCAAATCTTCCAAATTTTGAGTCAAGTTTGATCAAAAATTGCATTTTTTTCGCCCAAATTTGCGCTATTTTGGCTAAAGTTTTGTGAAGAAATGTCAAAATTTGCGCCATTTGGCGCAAATTTTGGAAAATTTTGAAAAGTGACCCATCAAAATACCACATTTTGGGAAGAAAAAGGACCGATTGAAATACCAGAGAGCCTGATTTTGCTACCCGAATTTGCGGCACGTCCCCATAACCACTTTTGTACTAAGTACCCCCCCCCCCCGGGGTCCAAGTACATTCGCTCACCCAAGAGACATTCGGTTATTCACTCAAATTAAGAGTGAATGACACTTGCAACACTTGGATATTTAAATACTAATGCTTATCAATTTATTGGAGGTAAAAACAAAGTAAGCCAACTTGATGTGATGAAAAAATAACACAATATATAGGCCTAAATCATAGAAAGTGTGTATATAGGCCTAAAGTAAATACAACAAGTAAAAACAGGAACAAAATAAAGACTCACCGAAAATTCAGATATACATATAGAACGGCACGACGTTTCAAGGGGATATACCCCTTTCCATCAGGCAAACACAAACAAGCAAAACAAGAAAAGGCAGCAAATAATCTACATTAAACTATAATATAATGCAAAACATACAAATAAATCCTGAGGGCAAAATGAAAAGTTACTTATATTCATGAAATGCAGTCGAGTAATGACAGTAGGCCTATTATAGTGAGACAGGAAACATCCTATTGATGGCCTGTCAATTAGGTTAGTGACTAAAGGTTATTGACAATGGATTAAGTTGAGATTAAGGATTAGGAAAGTATTGGGGTCATATAATTGCTTATTAAAATGTATGAATAGAAGGATTAGGGAAAAAGTAACAAAGATTATATCAATAAATAGTTTTTAATTATCTTATCAATTTAACCAATATTCAATTGTAAGCAATATTTCCCTTCCATTTGAGAGAAAAAGTCAAAGCGAATTTCGCAAGCGAGTGAATGTATCGCGGGCGAGCGGATGTCTTTGGACACCAAGCCTTACCGGTTAGTGGCTTTGAAGAGGCCCCTGAGTTTTAGGATATATAGGTTTGTAGTCTAAACATTTTTGAAGATTCAAAATGAGACTTTGTTGTTCAAAAGTCCTTTGCAGGTTAGTGTCTGCAGATGGTTTGTCTTTACTTAGGCTGTACATCCAAACACTTTCACTTGCCACAGAGAGATAATTTGCTACAAGTCAAAGTGTTATAATATGTTAGAACTGCATATTAAACACAATATACAGTGGGGTTTGAATCTCATCCTTTATATTTTAATTCACCCTTTTTATACAACTCCCTTTATACTCTGAACCCACCCTTTTTAGAAACATCTGTAACTTTTTCTTGGAATACTGATGGGGTACCATTCTACCGGTACTGAATTCATCCCACTTTGGTTCATTGATAAAAATTCTAAACCAGCAATGTGTGAAACATGAATGGGGACAACAATATCTTAATATCACTATTGATATGATTATCAGAGCTTCTAAACATAATTTCACTTTTAGTCACTGGCAGGGTAAGCAAGCCACCTTTTTTGTCTCGCCTGAAAATTTTTCAGTAAGAGACATACCAATCCTTAAAACTGTCCGCTGTTCGCCGTCCGCATTTCTTGTCCGGAGCAAATCTCGGAAACCGTATACGTATGCCCTATGTTGATGATATTTGGTGAGTGGGTAGGGTTGGAGC
Source organism: Ophiothrix spiculata (assembly GCA_000969725.1). Classification (NCBI taxonomy): domain Eukaryota; kingdom Metazoa; phylum Echinodermata; class Ophiuroidea; order Amphilepidida; family Ophiotrichidae; genus Ophiothrix; species Ophiothrix spiculata. The sequence continues at coordinate 77,267 of JXSR01S074610.1, read as the reverse complement.
TGAACTGGTGCTGCGTACAATTTGAACGCAAACTATGCATATAAAGTACCTAATTTGCATAATTTATACATAAAATGGTTTAAATGGCATATTTTACAAACCGTGCACCCTACATTCATGAAATTTGGTGGGTAGGTGAGGATAGAGCTGTGCTTGTGCCAGCTGCAATTTGAGCGCAAAATATGCTAGTTAAGTACCTAATTTGCATAATTTATGCTTAAAATATTGCTTATTTTTCAACTTTGTCCGATTCCAAAGGTTAAGGTGTCAAATTGTTCGTCTTGGACCAGCGATCAAAAGTGTCAATGGTGACCCCGTCGTCCGACCTTTCCCTTGGGGTCAAATTTTCAACTTTGTCCGATTTCAAAGATTAAGGTGTCAAATTGTTCGTCTTGGACCAGCGATCAAAAGCGTCAATGTTGACCCCTTCGTCTGACCTTTCCCTTGGGGTCAAATTTTCAACTTTGTCCGATTTCAAAGGTTAAGGTCTCAAATTGTTCTTCGTCTTGGACCAGCAATCAAAAGTGTCAATGGTGACCCCATCGTCCGACTTTAAACTGGGGGTCAAAGGTCAAAAGAAAGGTCAAATTTTCAACTTTGTCCGATTTCAAAGGTTAAGGTCTCAAATTGTTCTTCGTCTTGGACCAGCAATCAAAAGTGTCAATGGTGACCCCGTCGTCCGACCTTTCCCTTGGGGTCAAATTTTCAACTTTGTTCGATTTCAAAGATTAAGGTGTCAAATTGTTCGTCTTGGACCAGCGATCAAAAGTGTCAATGGTGACCCCGTTGTATGACCTTTCCCTTGGGATCCACCCCAGAACTGAATGATTTAGTAGGCGGTCGATATGCAGGCGAGACTACTGGTTCGCGAACCATCTTGTATTTCAACCCTACCCTTTTTATCAAGGCCCCCTTTATACTGAAAATTAGACTCACCCTTTCTTAAGCGTGTGGTGCACACAGTGTTAAATTGATTGCGTATATTACTCAAATTCTGGTTAAAAATGATTCCATTCATAATCAAACAGCTTTAACTCTTAGAATATTCTGAACAATTTATACTTAATACTACAAAAGCTACAATTTGATTTAAAGTATAGCAGATGATGTCTTGTACTTACTGAATGGTACGTTAATTGTCGACAATAGTGGTGACAGGAGTTCGGCACAAGCCTTGTCCCGCTATATTTCCCGCATTCACTGAAGCAAATTTCATACTTACTTTTCTTTCTTTTTCATATTTTAGACATAAAATGACAAAATATTTTGTGGACTTAGCACGAATTTCAAAATATTATAGCTGAAATTAGAACATTTGCCAAAAAAAAATTGAGCAAGTTTTTTAGCTAAACTGAGTTAATTTCCCAAAATATTTTAGAAACTCATTGGACCGATTGAAATACCAGAGAGCCTGATTTTGATACCCGAATTTGCGGCATGCCCCATAACCCCTTTTGTACTAAGTACCCCCCCCAACCGGGTCAGAACTTTTAAACTTGAGTGAATATCTCATGCAAGTGAATGTGTTTGCATGTACTGCCTTATAGGCCAAGCAAGAATATTGGACATTGTAAACAAAAATATAGGTAGAGGGTTGCATTTACAAACAATGGGGCCCTGCACTCTGGACTTGTGTTAACAATATCCATTTTTTGTTTGGCCTATAGAAAGTGTAGGTACAACTCTCACACAATTTTCATGTGTGTTTGTTTTGTAGGTTTGAAGAAAGACAGTTTTGGTGAGAGGGCATTTTTTCGATGTCTTGTTGCAGAAACTGTCAGCGATGATAGCACTCCCAGAAAAGTAATCGGGCATGCAGTTTACTATTTTGGATACAGTGCATGGACTGGCAAACTTGTTTATTTAGATGATTTGGGCGTCGCCTCTGAGCACAGAGGTACTGTTAGTCATTGTTAATGTCATACTTATTGCTAATGACCATGACTTGACTAAATGTCAGGTCATGGAATGTATGTTGCAATAAAGATGCTTCTTTAATAACAGGCCTGCCTTTAGTCTGCTTTTAAACTGCTTTTCGCTCATTGAAGGCAGGTTAATTCTTAGCATGCTCTTAACCTGCAAAATGTTAAAATATGTCAATTAGGCAGGCTGAATTGTGCCTGTAAGATGCTAAAATTTACCCTTCAAAATTAGTCTGCCATTCTTAACTTGCAAAACTCTGCCTTAGCCTGTCATTTTTAGCCTGCCTCTTGTTAGTCCACCATATTAAGCCTGCAAAATTAATCTGCTCACACCAGTTGTTTGCCCGGGTCTTTGTTCCTAGTTAATGAAAGAATATCTGCCGACATTCGGAAGGCTTTGACACAAGAACCATGACGAAATGTATTTTGAGTCATGACGCAAAAATATAAGGATAAACACATAACTACCTCCTTTGAAGTAGTCTTTATAATGAAAGAGGCCCTGATGCAATTTTTCTGCATCATCAAAACACTATACTATATCTATCTTGAATCATGACTCAATATTTTTTCTGCATCATGATGCAAGACAATTGCATCAAGCCCTTTTGTATGAATTAAAAGCTTTTGTAAATTACATATTTTCAGTATTTTAAATGGCTGCTTGTTTCAAGACAAGCTATAAAGGGACTGTGTTTTCAGAGTCCCTGTTGTAACATCAGTGATAACCTAAGTCACTGTATAAGCTTCCATATTTCATTTGCTAGCCCTACTCCTAAGCCCAACACTAAATAAAAAAATAAATGCAGGTGACTTATAGCGCACTACGCGGCTCCCATGACTTGTAATTCCACACGGTCTCAGCACACTTTACATTAAATTTTGGACTCCCTGGGGCCAAAGGGCTTACTGCGGCCTTCAATAATTGTCGCAACCCTACCTTGAGCAATTCACCCCCTCATAGAATATACAGTTTTCGCACACTCAGCTCCAGCTAGACTTGAACGCGAAATGATCAATAGAATCTAAAGAGCCCATGTTTAACAGTCCGAAAATTAACCAATAGAGCTAGCGAGAACTATGCGAGAACACTAATGATGAACGCCCAATCAAAAATCTTTGTATGAGTTATGAAGATATGTGGAGCTGATGAAATTGTAGCGGCCAAATTGAGGGCAGGCACACTCTCTTCGAGCCCTGGTACCCTAAATGTTGTACCATTCAATTTTATTGCCTCCAAATCTTTGTCCCAGCAGACTGGTAATAGTGTGACCAATTTGATAAGACTATTTCTATTTTGTGCAAACATATTATCATCACTTTACTAGTCAGTCATTATTACACAATAATTACTTCTGATGAATTCAGACTTCCACATGTGACATGCTTGCTAATTTATGTTTGACTATAATATAATACTCAATGCCAATGCTGTGTCTTTGTTGATCAGTATTTTTATAATATGACGAAGAAAGATGGTAAATCGAAACTAGAATTTTCAATCATTTTGTGAAAAATATAATCATGGATTCATTGGAATAATTGTGGTTGCTATTATAACAATGGTACTGCATGGTTCCAAAACCAACAGTTTTTTATTCATTTATTCTTTTTTGCTTCAGGTTCAGGTGTTGGTACTGCCTTACTTAAAAGGGTTGCTGGGGTAAGTATATGAACAGATGAATTGTATATGTGACCCGTCATATCGAAAGGTACCTTAAGGTCGGCAAAATTAAAATTGATTTTTTGGTCTCATCTGAAAGATTATATTTTAAGCTTTAAAATGACACCTTCCTTTTGGTTATTGGATGTTTGATTACAAAGTTACATCCAAATTGGTAAAAGGTATCGGGCTGATTCCGAAACCTAAAGTTCTAAGAAAATCAAGTTTAAAGTTTCTGTACTGGTTAAATGTGAATGGAGAAATGATTTTTATCACGGTTTTTAAAACATTTGTCTTATGTTTTGGATGATGGAACCTGATTAATATGATAGAATACACTTCAAATGTAACATTTCTGATGAAATTAGAAATTCGACCATGGACGTGATTTTTGACTATGCTCAGCTTCAATGGCCTGTATCTCGTAATTTACTATGCCGGTATTAAGGTACCTTTCGATATGACGGGTCACACATGGTGTCTGACCGATCTGATTGTATGGATTGGAATCGGAATGATTTTAAGCTTGTCAGATGTGAATCGAAATTACAAACAAATCTATATTCTGCCGATTTCACAAACCTATTCAACGAACCCTAGGAAAAGTGCAAAAAATCAAGCTAATTGCATCTTTTAGTACATACCAACCAGACTTATACTGGCAGGCAACAATGTAATACTATGAATACATATTTCTGCCTAGAATAAATCGATGGATTCACTGAGATTACGTTGATATCAGCAATTTATTGTCCCTAGAGAATCGGAATTGGGATTTGAGTAAGATCGGAATCAGACAATTTCTATCTTGGGTAGATCAGTCAGACACTAGAGAGAAAGACCAAATAATGTCCCATTTATAAGAAGGATATCAGATTTACATTAAAACAAACATTGGGCATGTGAACGATAAATTCCAGAGATATGCCTATTCTTAAATAGGATGGCATAAAACATTTCTGTCTATCTACCTTACATTTTGGATCATGTGTTTCATTTCAGGAGGGTATGTGACAATGTCTTTCTTTTCTTTTTTCTTCTTTTTCTTTTTTTTTTGGTGGACCTGAAAACATCTGTGTGTGCTATTTGTTGGCTATGAAAGTGTTGTTTGGTTTTGTTGAACATACCATTTTCACCTGTCTAACTCAACTATTTCCCATTTGACAAACCCTACAATTTAATAAATACCCTCACAAACATAAACTTGAATTTTGGGTGGCCAACAGTTTGGGGACATGTCCTATTGAGAGCTTCATCCCTCTCAGGTGTAATTGGCTGTGTCCAAAACTATTATAGGGGGACTCACACAACAGCACTGACAGATTATTTTCACCTGTCTAACTCAACTATTTCCCATTTGACAAACCCTACAATTTAATAAATACCCTCACAAACATAAACTTGAATTTTGGGTGGTCAACAGTTTGGGGACATGTCCTATTGAGAGCTTCATCCCTCTCAGGTGTAATTGGCTGTGTCCAAAACTATTATAGGGGGACGCACACAACGGCACAGAAAGATTATAAGATTCCATCATTGCTAGGATCTGGAAATATTGTTTGTTATGCTTGGTGGGCATGTTGCTGAAGGGATACATTTTTTGTAATTGAACCAAATAGAGATGTTGATGGTCCAACTTTAGGGGCCGGGCTGGCACATCAGCCTAAATTTTTAGTAGGACCTCTCCTTCCGGGATTGAACCATCAAGCTAAAGAATTTTTTATGAAGGTTAACTCTTGTTCTTTATTCTTCTCCAGATTGCTGCTGAAGTCGGTTGTGTGCGCATGCAATTTGTTTTCCTAGGCTGGAATACAGGAGCTGAAAGACTATACAAGAGACTAGGCATGCAAGATCTAACCAAATCAGAAGATTGGCATGTAGCTACGATACGAAATGAATCATTTATCAAAGTAGCAAAAGATTCCACTGTAACCAACAGTGATCACATTCATATAGTTACAGAATGAATATATAGGAACTGCTCCAAATTGATTTCGATTTCCGATGCAAACGGTGTCTTTGAACATTTCTAACTAAAAGGTATATTTGAATGCGCTGTGTGTGATAACCTAGATAGCAAAGTTTAGTCAGCTTCAAAATGATGTATAATTTTTCATACTTCCCAATGTAAGCTGATTGCAAAATGACACAAATCCATGTCATTTTGTCCATTCGGCCAATCGGTCTTGCATTGGTTTACCATTCATCTGCCAACCAAATAATATGATGTTAAACCAATGTTAGCTCTGCGACCGCAACCGTGCCGACGACCATTGCCAATGTTGGCCCAACCATGTTTTGCTATCTGAGAAATAGTTATAGTAAGTGAGCAATTAAAAACTGAAATGAATGTACATATGCTCCGTTTTACATTCCAGGGTAACAAATCTAGGCATTCCTATAGATCCTTTATGTATTTACCGTATATAGGTTAATTGCTCCGGCAAAATGAGAGGAAAGGTGCGATTTTCAAATATGAGTTTGAATTCTTCATATTCTCAGCTTCAAAATGATGTATAATTTTTCATACTTCCTCCTTTTCCTTTTCCATATATACATGTAGATTAATTTATGTGACCATGTGCGGCGATTCAGGAAATAAAAAATTGTCAAAAATTATGAGGGAAAAACGATAATAACCATTCTTAGTCACTGAGTGCGATTTTACTTCCTAATAAGGAATTTTGGCCATCCATTATGAGACGATAGATGACAGTGCGTTCAGCATGAAACGCAATGGAGCTGCGCGTTCAAAATCACAGCGCGATACAGGTATACGCACACATCCGGCGCGAACAGCTTTACTGGGTTTGGAATATTTCATGTATGAATAGGGGTGTACTTTTTCCAATGATAATGTTTTTAGTTTTTGGCAATAATTTACATCATTTTTTGTTTATAAATTACTCAAATTAGGGTTAAAAATTTGTGACTAAGAATGAGAATAAAAGATGGCGATTTATTGTTTTGCCTGTCATCTATCGTCTCATAATGGATGGGCTTACATTATGAGACGATAGATGACAGGCAAAACAATAAATCTTATTTTTATATATTTTTTTATTCTCTAATTATTTCTGGTTACACAATACACTTGACACTTGGCACACATAATAATATTAATCAAGACTATGTGCAATTTTTCATGTGAATTTGAAAATATCCAATAAACGTCTTCACAATCTGTAATCATTTTCAGAAAGTAATGTCACCTCTTAACCAGACCCATCTTAGTGCAAGTTGTACAGAACGTTGAGAACTTTTTGATAAAAACTCTTAAAGTTAACATTTCCATGTAATATTTGTTGCCCACATTTTACATATATAGTTAGAAGAATATCTATAGATGCAGTTTCGATCAATTAACGAAAATTGAATACTAAAATATTTTACCCATGTTTCACTTCAGGAGCTGTTTTCTCAAAATCATCAATTATCTTTCCTCTCATTTTGCCAGAGCACCCCTGATATTGTGCTTGTAAATTTACCTGTTGGTGCTTAAAGCAATACTATAAAGTGTTAAAAATGAAGCGCCCCCTGTCACCCATGGCTTTTGATTTTTTTTGGCTTATTGGGTTTGTTTTTGGTAAATATGAATTATCCTCCAAATGATTTGGCTCAAAGATGCTTACTTTTTCTGTTACGGCCATTTGTTGAATTAAATCCGGGATCCCGAATTTAATTCAACATGTATTAGTATAGGAAAGCATACAAGTGCTTTTTATCCATTTTTTGGATACAAAATACACTTGAAAACGCTTTTTGATAGTCACATTCCTCCATTTTATGCTATTTTTACTAAAAACGATTTTTGATCAAAATCTTATAGTATTGCTTTAATTTTTAACAACCATAGTCTTTAATTATCAAAGACTTCCAACTTTCTTTACCTAAGCTGTAAACACCTCAGGCTGCTAATACATTAAGGTAAAATTTGTGTTATTTAATCTTTAATAGTAATAATCAGATCTGCGTTTCTACACAATGCCCAGTACTATTAAAAACAATACGGCAAGCTTAAAGGAGCATAATCTGATTTTTCAAAGCTTAGTTTTCAGCGTCATAGGTATGATTACCATAATTAAACACATTTTCACATATCTCAAAAACAGAATATCTCTGCTGTGAAATGTAACATGGATTATGAGAAAAATATGAGAAACCTTTTGGTACTAAAATCTCTAAAAGTTTGAAAAAAGTTGAAACAGTCAGACATGCTTCTTTAACTTAAAGCAATACTACAAGATTTTGATCAAAAATGATTTATGGTAAAAACAGCATAACATGGAGAAACGTGACTATCTAAATGCATTTTCAAATATATTTTTTGAAAAAAATTGTTTTGCCACTAAAAAATGGATATAAAGGATGTGCATGCTTTCCTATGCCAATACATGTGGAATTAAATTTGGGATCCCGAATTTAATTCAACAAATGACCATAACAGAAAAAGTAAGCACCATTGAGCTAAATCGTTTGGAGGGTATTCATATCTACCAAAAACAGATCCTATAAGCCCAAAAAATCTAAATTCATGGGTGATAGGGGTTGCTTCATTTTTAACACTTTATAATATTGCTTTAAGCTTTCAAATTATTGCATATTGCAATTAGCATTTATTGCTTGCATCATCATGTGAATGCAAGAGAGTCACAATTGTTGTAGCACCCCATCTCTGATGTGAAATATATTTTTTCCCATTTGTCAGGGGCTCTTGAAATGGTTCTGTGAGGCTGCGATCAAATAGAACTATACTATTCGGGTATACGGTGCACGATTTTAGTTGGGCACGCATATATAGATTCAATCGAACGCATGAATTTGATGCTACCGGGTCACATAAGAGGGGACTATTCGAAAAAAAAAACACCAAAAACTTATAGCTCGTCGTGCATATATAACATATAGCCATCCAATAGCGTATAGCGAATACCGTATACTCTAATTTGATCGCAGCCTAAGAGACACTGTTACCTAAAGAACCATTTCAAAAACCATTGACTCAAAACTAGCCACTGAAAAATGAATACATGTAGTAACTAATTTATTTAAAACATGGCAGCTATTAAATTTTTCTCTCATTCACATGATGATTTATTGCTTGTATCAAGTTATAGCGTATAATGTACTGAAGCAGTACTTCATTTTATTATGATATTCGATCCACCATCATGTCTAAAAATAGAGAGAAAATCAACCATACCAGATTCGTAGAACATTTTGATTAGGAAGAGTCCAAATTGATTTGCTTACCCATCACCGAAATTCTAATCATGCAGTGTTCAATTTTAGCCAAAAGTAATAAATCACATCAAAATCAATTAAATTTATGTATGTTTTATTTTTCTGGCTGAAAAATGGTGCGCCAAAAGCCCACATGGCCCACACAGTTCCGACGCCCCTGTGAGAAGTTACTTGTTTGCACCCGTGCAAGTAGGTAGAAAATCTTACTTGCACAAAAAAAATACTTGCATATGTGCAAGCGTAAAATCGAGCACTGTAACCATGTATATGTAAATGCAACCTCTCTGTATTTTTTTTTATTACATTGTCCAATATGTGCAGTACTATGACAGCAAATTAAAAAAGGTAAACGTTTAATTGATTTTTATCTGTAAATTCTATCTGTATACTACATATGTAGTACTTTACCTTTAAGGTGGAAGGCCGAACACTTTTGCATGAGAGATAATTTGCCACCACCTTTAATCTCTAACTATTAACTACCAATAACATGCCAATCCGCTTTTGAGACAAAATTGTAGCTGATTTCCTATTGGATAAAGAAAAAATAGACAAAAATAAGCAGAATTTTGACTAGTAAATTTGAATTTGTATAAATCATGATATGATAGCAAAAGACAATCAACTAGTTATGTAAAAGCAATGTTTTTGGTTAATTTTTGTTTTCTATTGGACAGAATCACTTCAGGTCTCTTTGGTCTTTTGAATTTGTCTTCAACATTATTGGTTTTTTTTTTATCATGTACGCTTATGTTGAATTTGCAATTTGTGTGTGAAATTGAAATAAATGTATTATGAATTTTAAAACTACAACTGGTTTTTGTTTGGTATATTGTCTGCCCATAACTTAGATATAATTAGAATGCTATTTTAAAAGAAAACTGCCTTACCAACCATATTTTGCTCTGCAGAGGGTTTTATTTGCTTATATGCTCATTTCTAGATATCGCCAGTGTCATATCTATTTCATTAACCTCAAAAAGTTTGGGAACAGTAAAATTCAAGAATCTAAACATTAAGTTTCCAAAATCTGATTGTTTTTAATATTAATTTTCCTATGCATTTTGTGACCACAGCCATGTTCTTTCAGGAAACACCTCATTTGTAACAATTGTGCAAAATTAGCCTGGGGGGCCACTCAAATATAATGTTGCATGCATAGCGTGACCAAAAGGTGAATTAGAGTTGTTTGTGAGGACTGAAGGGTGAATCAGGTGACACCATTTAGGGCAGGGGTTCTCAACTAGTCCTCACTATGGGCCACATAAATGAGAAAATTGTAGGGGAAAGCGCTAAACTTACCTTTTTCATAGTATATCACTCCCGCTGCTATTTGAGAATCCCTGATCCATGAGTATCAAAATCAGCAATTTTGGGAAATTTTCAAGAAATAGGGTACTTTTTCAAACCCTAGTGTGAAAACAGTATTGATAAAATCTTGATTTAGGGTGTGAATAGGTGAAAAAGGATATATCTTGGCATTGAAACCCTCCACCCTTTAGGGGGTGTTTTGAAAAACCGTGGTCATGCTATGCCTGCAACATTATGCTTGAGTGGCCCCCTGGGAAAAATAGCTGATATGAAAATCCTTAAAGATGCATTTATAGGGTTTTAAATGGTTACTGTGTGGTGCAATGTAGGATGTTATATGAATTCCTATATTATCTACCTGGACACATGCAGGTGTATCAGTCTAATCCTGATTTTGCTAAGGCTCCACTATTCCACTTTCATCAGAGCATATCTGGAGTTGTTTGTAGCTCAACCTGACTTTTTTTGCATACATAACAATACAAAAATACAAGACGAAAAGATGATCTATAATATACACAATATAATGAAAATATACAAGTACAAACAAGTCGTCCTGGACTGGAATGACCTTCACACCACGGACCATTGATTTGCATGCAAGGATTGCCCATGAAAGCCAGACTTTTTGTGCAAGCTTATTTCCAATGGGGTCCAAAACAAAAAATATATGTTTAGCCAGATGACATAGCTTGTGCTGAGTGTTATTGTGGCTGCTGTATCAGGTATAGTCTTCCTCTTCCCTATATGGATGCTCAAAGATGCAATACATTTGTTGACTGATGTATTTGATAGGAGCTCGTGTGGTCTAGTGAAACAGAGCAGGACTCCGAATCAGTATGTCGTGAGTTCGAGCCCCCCTGATGTATTTGGTACAAATGTTCCTAAATAGCTTCATGAAATAGAGCCCTGGACTGGAATGACCTGAACACCACAGACCATTGATTTGCATGCAAGGATTGCCCATAAAAGCCTGACGTTTTTGTGCAAGCTTATTTCCAATGGGGTCCAAAACAAAAAAATTGTCTGTTTAGCCAGATGACATATACAGCTTGTCCCAATATTAATGCAACGAGCAAATAAAAAATATTTAAAAAAAGTTGCCAAAAGCTTAAATCATAGTAATAAATGTTTTTCAAAAGTGGAGTAATTGCTCTACAACATGCGTTTTGACCGGTTTCATGTTACCACTTCAGTCCAAAGATATGAAGAATTTAAGAAAGCCCTTTAAATCTACTTTGGTCCGATTTTTAAGTTTAGACTTCCAGCTAAAGAAATGCAAACTTAATATGATGAGAATTCTGCAACCAACTAGAGCACAATTAATCCAAACCAATCTTACCTGACCTGTATCTAATATTAAGTAATATTTTAAGTTCATTTTTAACTTACATCGGTCAAAATGTTCAATTAAAGTACGGATCTTCCTGATACTCTCATATTCCTTTAATCTGTTACTTCTAGTGAGACAAACGGGTAGGTAAGGATACAATTTCTACCAAAGGAGTCGAAAAAAAAGGATTCTAATGAAAGATGTCAACCAATAATAAGTGCTTAACCGAAACCATGGAAGAAAACTGAAGACAAAGGAATTAAAGAACTTAAGTAAGTTAATGATTCAATCTGGCCCGCAAAGAGGACGCAGCAGGTTGACTCAACCAGACGCAACAACCTGCTTAATACCAGCAAATACTCATTAAATCGGGCCCTTATGTCATGAAATGGGTTTATGGGATGCTTCTCCTAATCATGTGATGTTTTTAGTAATTTCCATTCAACGTGTGCCCAATGACGTCTCCAGAGGTGAATCTTTACAGATTAACAAATCAGACCATCAAGATTTTTTGGGTCTTTACAAAATGTACAATAACTTTTGATTCAGAGATCCAAATTAAATGAAACAAAAATCTTGTAAAAGCCAATGGTCTACTCTATAATATTATTGTAACGTTTGCTCACAATTGTGCTCTGTTCTCTAAAAATAAAAAGTTCAAAGTTTGTTGCGTTTTTATTGGGACACCCTGTATAGCTTGTGCTGAGTGTTATTTTGGCTGCTGTATCAGGTATAGTCCCTGGTATAGTCTTCCTCTTCCCTTAAGGGATGCCCAAAGATGCAAGACATTTGTTGACTGGTGTATTGGTAAAACCATAGGTAAAACTAAAACCCCTTTGAAAGCAGTATGACCATCCCCTGTTCTTGCAATCAGCCACTAGATCTTGTATTTGCATTTCTAACTAGAGTCTGCTCTGCATTTGATAGGTTCTCCATAGGGACTGTCAGCTGAACGCATTGGTTACTGACTTTTTACAGAAAAGATGGTGATATGAGGTCTCTTAGGTCTTGAACCCATTGCAAGGCCTGTTGCATATGCCATTGTTCCATGTAACATTGTCCCCAATTGTCACTCACCACACAAACAACAATTTGTTTTGCTTAGTGGCCTATCAGTTACCTTGTGTACTTCAGATGCTCCTGTGTTTGGCACGTGGCAAATGAGTACAATATCACACGTAACAAGGGCATATGCAACAGGGAAACAGCTAATGGATACATGGCCTATGGCCTTGTCCAGGCTGTTCCCTTGTGGGTGTGCCCTTTTCCATTGTTCATTGTTCCTGATTGTGACATACACGTCGTGCTACACAGAGAGTAAACTTTCTTCTGCTTAATGATCTTTTCAGTGGCCTTGTGTACGACAGATGTTTCCTATGACCTTCAGCATGGAGAATGGACATGTTCATTCTTTCGAAACATTTTGGGTGTATATGTTTTTGGATTTGAGTCTCATCTTATTTGGGGGAAATTGTTATTTGTATCCCACCACTCCCAAAATCTGGCGAACACCACAGCTATGATGGTCAGGTTATCTGCATATGCATTAGCAGCTGCTATAATGCCAGATCCATTCATGCCGTACAGACACAAATTGAAGACAGCAAGTTGCAACTTGACTGGGCAGCCTGGGAAGACTCCTGTCATGTGTTAAGTCCAGCAATGTTGCCACGATTGGTTACCCATTCTTTTTGGCCTCGGGAGCATTTCAGTTAGTGCGGATGTGTTCAACGTATTCTGATATTTTCCCTATAAAAATTTCTTTCTGAATAGATTGGTCAATATAATTGTTTTCTGTTAGATAGAATAATGGTTTGTTAAGTGAGAATACCTATGTGAGGGAATCATGAATTGAAATTTTGTCCCAGAGACATTGACCCTACTCTTTTACACGCAACAGGTATATATGGCAATAAGTATGGCTATGTATGGTGCAACTATGTTCCATGTCAAGGCAAATTATAGTCTTGAAATGACCTTAGATGATCTCAGGTCAAGTTTTAAGACAAATTTAAGATTTGACCTCAAATTGATGTCTAAACACCTTTTAAGGTCTTTAGACATCAATTTGAGGTCAAATCTAAAATTGTCGACCTGACCTTTCTGAGAAGTAAATTGCTATTCATGGTTCAACTTCAATCCAAGCAAGGTCAAGGGGTCTGGAGTTATTGCCGTGATTTTGAAATGACCTGGGATGACCTAGTCAACTTTACAAACAATTTGAAGATTTGACCTTAAGTTAACCTTTGATGACCTTTATTTAATCTTAGTACTAAGTTTGGTCCAAGTACGTTCAAGGGTTCTTGAAGTACGGCTGTGACCTTGAAATGACCACAGATGACCTTAAGATCACCCTATTTTCAGACAATTGCAAGATTTGACCTTAAATTCACCTCTGACCTTAATGACCCCCGGATATGACTTTTAAACTGGACCTTTCTTAATAACACACAAGGGCCCAATTGCTATGTATTGGTTTGAGTTATGACCAAGTAGTGTTGAAGGTAAAGTTGAGACTGTGACCTTGAATTGAGTAAAGATGTACTCTAGGAATGTTAACGGGTTCTATTATTGTCATGGCTTGATTTGACCCCTGTTACAACACTCAGAAGTTCTGCTATTAATGATCCAAGTTTGATCCACTCCAGGGCAAAGGTTACTATGATGAGTGACTTTAGGTAAACTTTTTTGACAATTTCAAGATTTTGACCTAGAGAGTTGACAAAATGATATGGTCTATTATAATTCACCTCCTTTATATTCCCTTGGATAGTATTAGATGCATGCACTCAAAAAGTTACTGATATAGTTTGAAAAAAATGAGCAAATGGGGTGGGTTGCTGAGTTGTCACGTGGTTATTACCCTGGCAATAACCCGGATCCCAGAAGACTACATGTAGCTTAGCTAGTCTGATCAGTCCATGCTCTGTCTGGGTCATGCATCGAGCAACAGACTGAGTGGATTAAACTTTTACATCTCAGTTTGACATCTGCTGTTTACTGCATATAACATGTATAATGCTGCACATGGTGAGCTGACAAAATCCACGCGAAAAAATGTTAACTCCACTATTGAACATCTGGACAGATAGGCAACAGTGCAACTTGCAAATGAACCATGTTAAAATGGTCACGGATCCCCGCGAAATATATCACATCAAACATTGGACAGCTATAGTATAGAGAGCTGATAAAATCAACCCGATCTTGCAAAATTGAAAAAAAAAAAAAAAATACTGTACACCTGGGTTAGATGTTTTATCAGCATGTTTGGCATAAAATTCCGACTGTACGTGTGATGTGACAATGTATACTATATTTTATGGATTTACACGAGGGACAGTGTAAACATTGGACTAAGTCGTCACGCCCACTATTATATTAATAGCAATGATACCATAATTTCAAGTTGTATATAACATGTATAAGTTGTGTAATAAAACATGCATGGTATAATAATGCACAGAAAGTTCATTAAAGCGTTTTTATACCACTGCTAATTATGACAATATTGACAGATTATAAATTGATCCCAGACCAAGGCTGTATTCACGTGTTGTATATGTAAGCATACAATGTACTATTATATTATTTATTGAGTATCAATAAATAAATAGTACATGTGCAAGAGGATTATTATGAAATTTCCTATTCACTTTATATAGGGTTTCTACTATTGACTGGTTTATTCAGGTCAATAATTAACCAGACGGCTAGGTATTCCAGTGTTGGATCGCTGGCAGCGCAATACATATTTATTTATACCAGTACTCCCGCCATCCCGTGTACTACAACTCTACTAGGTTTACATAATATACCCACGTGCGTAGAGAATGTAAATATTGCAGTGAATGTCAACACGCCTTCATTGATGAAGCACGGACTCAACAGATGCATGAAATATAGATGTAACACTGAGCCCAGGAAATACTAGACTCCGTCCAATTGACCTGTGGCGGTTTTGTCTTAGCAACGCAACGCTAAATCATTATTTCATCAACTACCATTCGAAGAGGACGGAGGAGCTTGTAAGATGGATGTCCAAGCTGAGAGTCAGGCATTTTGGGGCGATAGAACAGCTTCTATTGACTGGTGTGAAGACAACTATGTAGTTTCACCTTATATA
>JXSR01S074610.1:24342-36387 GCA_000969725.1 Ophiothrix spiculata | reverse complement strand
ATATATCCGTAACATCACTTAAAAGTAACCATAGCAACGCAAAACAAGATGATGCTAACTGCATTAAGAGAATTAACTTGAGCACTTGATGGTTGAATAACGCGTCCTTTGAAATGGGAATTAGAGTAAATATCGTGAAAGTAGACGTCTTGGTATCTTCAATCATGACATTGCATTTTTTGAAATCACGTGACTGTCTAAATGTAAAAAGATTGAACGAGTGAATTCTCCCGGGGGGCGGGGGGTTCTTAAAAAATTGTACGGGGATGCTCAAAGTAGACTTCAGAATTTTGACCATCTCTATACCTCAAAAAGCGTGATTTGAGACCCATCTCTATACCATTTTTCTAGAAAAAGCACCCAATTCACTCAAAAAATAGAGTGTAAAGTACTTGGCATGTGGAAAGAGTGTAAACCATGTTCATATGCCTCCAATCAGGGACATGCATTGTTTTTAGAGATGTTAAAAATGTCAAAATCTCCTTCAAAATCCCCCGGGTGGCCACTCAAGTATAATGCTGCAGGCATAGCGTGACCAAGAAAAAGGTGAATTATGGTTGTTTTTGAGGACAAAAGGTTGTATCAGGTGACACCTTTTAGGGTATTGTGTCCCAAAAAGGGCAACACAGCAATTATTATTATGTTCTTTTATGGTAAATCGAGTAAAATTGCGACCACTATTATATATAGGCCTACTGCAGACATTCTGAAACCAACTGCACTGTTCAATCATTCAGCATAATTATCTCATTATCATGTGATAAGCCAACACGTGACCATAAAGTGAATAGCATAAATAAACGATTCACTTGAATATTATTGAATACAAGACTTGAATATTTGGCATCAACTGTATTCAAGTTATGTATTCAATTTTCAGACCTTTCAATTTGGTAATTAAAGATCTTGACACGGAAATTACAAATGGCAATTTAAAACACATTATATAATGGAAAATACCAATAATTGGTTACCATTTGTGAAAGTGCTCGAAATTATTTCGAACATTTTCACATTGAATGGTAACCCTTTTAAAAATGGTATAGGTCCTGCTATTTACCGCGAAGTTAGTTGTGTTTATGAGATAATACCACAAAATTTGTCACGTTTAAAAGATGATATCACGGGCTCTAAACATGTTTAACACGATATCTACAATTAACGTTAATCATGTTTAAGAAATGCTACTGACAAAACGTTAAACGTGTCACAAATGAAATTTTGAATTCTATCTGCCTAAATATTTGCAAATTTTTCAAAAAAAACCCCCAGAAAAATGTTGGCAGATAGAATTTAAAATTTCATTTACGGTACAGTAAAGGAATTCATACACCGTGAATGAATTCATATACCGTGAAGGAATATACTTATATATTTAAGATAATTAATGACACCATTTGTATCGCGATACAAAACAAAAAATAGTTTCTGTCTTGTTTGAAAAATGAAATAAAATTTTCGACAAGTTCAAGATAAAATACCACAAACGTGTTTAAACTTAATCAATGACATGGTTAAACGCGTTTAAGAAAAAACGGAGTCGACACATTAAACAAACGTTATCAGCACACATAAATGTAAAAAAGATATCAGGACCTTCACATTCTGCAATGGGATATTTTGTACAGGTTTTAATGAGACGGTTTAGGGATGAAACATACAATGTATCTGAAATGCAAATTGGGGATGAGGTCTGCCAATTGTGATATGTTTCATCCCTATACCCTCTCATAAAAACCTGTACAAAAAATCCCATAGGAAGCAAGGCATGATGGGAAGGTCCTGATGTCTTCTTTTCATAAATGTACCAACATTTACTTTTATCATTTTATGAAATCATGGGCCTAAACGACGGTGAATTTGTGAAACAAAATCACAGTTTGAAGTCCAAGTGCCGCGTCAGGAAAAGTCCAAGTACCGCGTCAGGAAAACTCGATTTTCAATGAAATAAATGTTGTGAAGGGTGGATGGTAATCATATTATAAATGGATGTAGGGCTGAACTCATTGACGAGACTCAATATTGACAGTTGGTTGTCTAGGTCACTATAGTTAAATATTTAATCTTGTGTAGTACAGAGATAGTTAATTTGATCGCGAACAATCAGAGCAAACCTGTTATGGCATTAATTAATTCTGACATTGCAATGTTCGTTTGGCCGAAATCACACAATAAAACCATGAATAAATAATAATCTTACATAAATTGGACAAATTATATAACAAAGATAAAGTCAGAAAGCAAACGAATCATCAAATCTATACCACAAAATTTAAATTGGAAAATTACGATATATAATAGGCAAATTATAGATATACAGATAAATTATATTGCCAAAATAAGACATATTTTATAATCAACTTTTGCATGGAAAAACCTTTTTGTCCGCTTGTGATTTTTGCATCGAGTTATTAGTGTATGTCCTCAATTTTGTTTTTTTAAAAATAGATAAACGTGTTTTTCCTTTTTTAAGGCTGATGAATTCAGTCATTCATAATTTTGTAAACATATAGGCCGGCTATGTGTATCATTAACATCAAATCTGTTATTTGGTATTTCAAATGATAAATGACCCTTTTAGTAAATGAATTAGCTTGAATTAATACATATACAGTACATTACGACCTCTAATAGTACATTACAACATGAATGTGATTTACTTGATTAGATTTTAGTAAAATTCAATCTAAACGTGCATCCAATGCATTGATTATTATATAGTTCAGTCTTCAGTCCGAACGCGACTAATTTTATAGGAAAATAATCATGTAATATTCTGTTATCTTATGAAAATGGAAACTGTGGTTCTATGTTATCAAACCATGATGTGTATTATTATAAATGATAAGATGATCAGGTTTCCATTCCGTGAAAATGATGAGAGATGATTTCAATTTATAATACTAGGCAGTCGACATAGAAATAATACTCTCATAATAATAATGAAAACTGCTACAATATTACTTTATCAAGCCCATGCAGGTGTGCGTCTATTAGTGATAACGTTAATGGTTTCAGTTCCATTAGCGATAGTCTCATGAAGTAAATAGTACATTATGTGATAATACTAATAGCGATAATAATAAATGTCCGTACATACTTCCTATATGATTCCTAATATCAATTTGAGCCTGCATTTCGTCCACACAACAAGTGTTACCGTTTTTCAGGGGATTTTAACGCCCATTTCCTTGCCGTGCGGTGGGGGCGACGCGTCGCACCCGCCCCCAAATTTGACAATGTACAAAAAAGTCTACAAATTCCCTAAGGGTCCACCAAAAGAACACGTAAATCACCAAAACACGTAATTGTAGGTCGTTTCATAATAAAAAAAACAACAACACAAAATGCTTGGAAAACTATACTGAAAACCTTTTTCTTTCCTTTTTTTTAGGGTAGATTAGAACGATTTTTTTGCCTCCAAAGGGTCACTTTCTTTGAAAATCCACACCCCCTTGAAAAATCCTGGCTTCGGGCCTGCACGCAGTGGTTTTACTGTTAGTGTCACGAGGAATAAGTATTTAAGCATACCTCGATATCATTATGAGAGTCATGTGCTATGTTTTTAGAATTAAACACATAACAGATTGCAAGATTTCCCCTAAATAATGTTGTTGTTTTTGACAAAACTTGTCATGTCGTTCCTTGCGACAAACTTTCTGAGTACCAGTAATCGATTACCCCTGTCGTTTTGTTGCAACAAGTCGCAAACGTTTTCAGGGTTATATTTTTCCCCAATGAATAACGTGTTCGGTCTAGCGATCCTTCAGACTATACCGAGCTGTTGGACTATCGAGACGTCGGACTGGCGAGCGGACCCCGACTGCCACAAGAACACTTGACATTGTAAAACGACCGAAGACTTCAAGTTGAAACTTCATTGGTAATGGGACTTATAATCATCGATAATATCTCAAAACAATGATCAAGTCCGATTTTTCTTCTTTTTTGCATCTACAGGGTATCTCAGAAAAAAACTTACAATCTTTGCGTGTAATTTTCTTGAGTTTATCGCATAGTTAGAAAGTATGTAAAGGTTGCATTTTATAGCCCTTGAAATGAACTTTTAGATACCATTTGTTTCATTTCAATCGGTTGTGTACAACAAAAGTTATGCTTTGTCAAATATTTTGGATGTAAAATTTTCTGGTCCAATTTCACGATTTTTTTAAGTTCCCCTTGAATGAAGCTCTATTAAGTATAATTGTCATTGATCTGCTTACTCAACCGTAACAATATTTACTAATTTATTATGTGCATGCTCTCTTTTATCTGTGCTGAAAAAACGAACAAATTTGATGCAAAAATAAGACAGATGTGATAAATTTTATTTTATTCAGAAACACTCCTACTTTTTGGCCGGTAATCATGAAATTGGACCAGACAAAAATCCACCTATATATTTGATAAAACATAACTTTTGTTGTACACTACCGATTGAAATGAAACAAACGGTATCTGAAAGATCTATTCATTGGCTATAAAATACAGCCTTTACATACTTTCTGACTATCCGTTAAACTCAAGAAAATTACACGCAAAGATTGTAAGGTTTTTTTTCTGGGACACCCTGTATAGGTAGCTATTATAGGTCCTTCAATAAAATTTCTGTCAAGTTCATCTTGATAACAGCAGGCCAATATGACATCATGGTTGTCATAATACGGTTATATTCAGATAATGTCAGATAATAATGAAAATTAAACACAATTATCAAATGCAAGTTTGCCAATGTTATCTGACAGATAACGGTCATTAATTTGCAACAGAAATAATAATATACATAGAGCTAGGGGCCAGTCTACGCTATATTTTCCCGCCATGCTGTTCAACCATTGATGAAAAGCCAAACGTCGGTCGTCTGTAAATATTGACACATTTTTGTGTTGATTTGAAAGTTAAACATTAAACATACGGCACATTTTAACAGTCGCTAATCAACGCGAATAAGCGGTGTCAATTTAGTTGTGCAAATATAGGGTGGGACTGCTATCTTCATCTCTGGACAGCATCATATAGTTCACTTCCTGACGCGAATGTCCTCAAGTTTTTCACGTTTTACATCAGTGCATATTAAATTCTACTTTGATTTAAAAACTGAATTCATCACCCTTTCTTCAAATTAGGCAATTCCCTACCTACAGTCTTGGGTCAGTGGTTCTTGAAATGGTTCTTCAGGTGACAACATCACCTGAAGAACCATTTCAAGAATCACTGACACACTTCAAGAAAGTTTGGCAAATATACATCCCTACCAACTGTTGGGCAAACTAAAAAAGCACCGTCACCGTAGACCAGACATTTTTTGCAAAAATTTTGTGTGGCTTTTACTCCACTGATTGCAGACGGACTCGCGTTTCCGCTCAAATAGTTTTGCCCAATATTAGGGCAGGGATGTAAGCCCAACAGTGTTATTTGTTTAGCCCAACGTTGGTAGGGATGTATACTTCATCAACGTTGGGCGAAATCAACCCCAAATTGCCCAACTTTCTTGCAGTGCATTATGTGCATTAGACAGGAGTATTTTGAGTGATTTTCACATTCTTGTTACAAGGTGTAAAATAAATATAACTTAGGCCAACCGCTGCAGATACGACTTTCTTGCACTCACATGATGAGGTAACGTGTTCTTTCATGGAATTTTCAGACATTTCAGGATATTTCGACTTAATTGACTTTAATTTCCTGATCATAGTTATATTTGTCGTTTTACAAATTATCTGACGAGCCAAACTTAAACTTTTTTCAGTTACTAAATGTTTTGTACAGTAAGTATTCGTTGGTAAAGCAATGCCAGTGTATTTTTCAAATAATACCGGAGGGTTGGTGATGAAATGATCATCAAATATCATATTTGAATACACACTAGTGGTGTGTCGCCAATTCTTGGTGACCAGTGGATATTTCCCCATTTTGGACCTCGATTAGGTCTTATTATTAGAATTCACATTTGAAGTAGTTTTACAGCAAATGCCTGTGGCACTAAATATTTGGTACCCTATAGTAAAATTGGATTTGCCCTCAGAAACGTAATCATATAATACACACACCAACAGCTGCACACCAATAATGGCAATACATTATCAAAATGAAGCCTTTGCATCGGGGCATGAGATTAGAATTCCTGATTTCTTTTCTCACGAAGTAAGGGCTAAGAGTAAATTGTACAATTGTGTTGGGAGTGGCCATCTTTCTCTTTCACTTTTTCTTGCTATCTTTTCTATTTTCGGCATCTTTTCAAAGATGCATTGGCCAGCATGCATAGATTAGCCATTTCTGGCTATCCAGGTTGGTACTTTTGTATGAGCTTGGAAGAGACCATGAGTTCATCATGGATCTAATGGCATGTGTCCGTCACGGACCAACCGAGGTAAACAAACAATAAACAAATAGTAGAGGTTGCACATCTTATTCTTCCCATTCCCTGGTAAATGTTTACAATGTGCCGCACCTGCGCATTTACCCGCAAGGTATCATGATTGAGATGAACAATGAGGGCGTTAGAATTGTCAACATTTGCTATTGGTCAGTTGGGATGTCACTATAAATTTACTTTTGTTTCATCCTTTTTCTTAAATTTCTGCAGATGTGTGATGAAGTGCCTATGTTATGGACGACTTCAGTTTTCACTTATTGTCTGTAAGTATAGTATTGACCATGTTGACGGAGAGGAGATGGAAGCAAAAGTTAAAGAGGAAGAACACGAATAAGAGACGAGAAGAGAAGAGAATACGACGGGGAGGAGGAGGAGGAGGAGGAGAGAAGGAGGAGGAGGAAGATTACATGCTGTTGTTGATCAAATATGCCTAAATTAAACCTTTCGTATATATATATATCTCGCATTATTGTCAATGATTTTTCTTTTTCAATTTATCAATAGATGGGAAAGTCGCGCGCCTCCTGATTCTTACAACAAGAGACTGGCGGCAAGTCAGTTCCTAGTTACAGCTGCAGTTACAGGAGTTTGTTCTACAACGCGCGATCCACGTGTATTCCCCGTAAGTATACCTAATGGGAGACTTTAATATCAATTTATTGAGGGCTACATTGTCTCATTGTTGGAAGCAAGTCAATTACTTATATATAGAAAATGTAACAGCTGGAGTTGTTAGTAGGTTTACCTAATGGGAGACTTTAATATCAATTTATTGAAAATGACTCCATCTAGCTGCATAACAAGTCATTTCTTGTTACAGTTGCAGTGACTTCAGTGTGTTCCCCAACGCATACTGATAATTCCCCTTAAGTATACCTAATGGGAGATAATAATATAAATGTATTGATAATCACAAAATCTCTCACTCTAAACAAGAGAGAAAATTAATTGCTACCCAAAATCAGGCAAAGTTAATATATTAATCAGGCGGTTAAGACTGGTTTTCTGGGTATAAAATCCTTACAATACCTTATTGTTCAAAGGAAAGAAACCTATCAATATAAGCATGTCTTACTCGGATCTTTAAAAACGTCAAAAACTAGACAGAAGAAATAACTATACAGGCAAATATTGGCTTCAATTACGTTAAGGCACTTTAATGGTTTCTCTTTAATTAGTAAACAGATTACAAAAAATCATGACTTCAATGGCATCTCCTGATTATATGCAAAGCTCATTGATCATTTAATGGCATACATGGTCAAAAAACATAAACAATGAAAAATGGCTTCATACCGTATGTCAGCCTGTTCCATTAATTAGGGAACGAATCTAATAGCCCATGCGTTCTTAAACAGGAACTGAAAAAAAGCTTTATTTTGTAGGGCTGCCATGTTCCATAAACGAAGGGAAAACAGCAGGTGTACGTTTAGGAAGCACCAAAAAAAAATGAAATGAAATTAGTTTTCGTTGTCAATAGGTAGGAGTCTGATTCCCGTCTTAGACGGGCATAAAAATGCGCGTCGATAACATAAAATGTTTGGTGCTTTTGTTCTAATCATTTGCTAATCCAAATTATTAAAAACAAAAAGTACAAAAAAGGTCCACAAAAATCCCTAAATGTCTATCAAAAGACAGCTAAAGCAATTTGTAATTTGGAAATTGTTAGATAATTAATAAATGATTAATTACATGACGAATATCAAATGTGTTGTTAATTTGTCAATTCTAGTGTATGACTAACTGAATGACAAATTAAATTACTAATTTCAGATAGATATTCACAATTAATTAGTCAGTTGCGATGACAAATCATGAATTATATTGGTAATTTTGAGTAAATTCAGTTCGACTGCTTGAGGTCCCGAGCTCAGATTCCCGGACAAGCCCCCAAACTGTACCAGACGAATAAATAAATTCAATCCATATAGTACAAGAGAATAATTATGACGCATACTGTACTTCAATATGAAATTCTTGCAAAGTGCCTGACGGAATTACAAAATTAAGGAACCATTATATAATTACTGAATACCAAGTCATTTTAATTTAATTTTTTTTTCCTTTTCCAGCTTTGCTTTGGTGCTTTCGTCTTGGTCCTCACAATTCAGTGTGTTATTGCATTCAGGTAAGACTCAAGATCAGAAGAGGTTTTCAGAATATCCCACAATGCATTATTCTGATACACTTAGATATAATAGGCAATAATGGTTTTCTGGACAAGGGGCTCTTAGGAATTTGAGAATTCCATTGAATAGTACTCATTCATATCTTTCCAGGGATGTATTTCTTTTCACAATAGCCCAGTGTTTACCCACATTGCTGACACCTCAAACACGTCAGAAACCTGTACAGAAGTATAGGAGTTGAATTGGATTTGCAGGTATATTGTACAATGTTGCATTACATCGTGGGATATTGTGAAAACCTCCTCTGACTCAAGATTTAAAACTTTTTTTAATAGATCCAACTGGTATCTTTGAAAACAACAAAGCGATTAGCAGCTTAATCGCTGGTTTAGGACAGGCCCAAGACACTTCATTCTAGGCTCCTTTACGCAATGTTGATGCTAGAAAAACGAATGTTTTAAGAAATTGTTGTTGAACCTGGCTAATAAAGATGGT
This sequence comes from Ophiothrix spiculata, assembly GCA_000969725.1. NCBI lineage: Eukaryota > Metazoa > Echinodermata > Ophiuroidea > Amphilepidida > Ophiotrichidae > Ophiothrix > Ophiothrix spiculata. The sequence continues at coordinate 27,387 of JXSR01S074610.1, read as the reverse complement.
GCGTGGTATTATACAAATACTACATTGTCAGAAGGTGAAGTAGTACAATCTAACTTTACCGAGGTACTGGTTATGTGCCTATTATCCTGAGGCAGGTCGAGGGATAATACTCTCATAGCCAGTACCTAGGGATAGATAGATGCACTGCTTCCCTGATATAACCATATAGTATTTGCTTTATTATACCACACTGTGACTCTGGGGATGAGGTTGTATATGGAAAGTAATAAAACTACCACACAGGATTTAGTCTGCTCTTGTCTGATACCGGCCAATGAAGGAACATGATAAGTTCATGAATATTTTATGAGGTATAATAAATTGCACTATTTCACACCTCTAACAATGTAGTATTTGTATACTATTTACTGTGAAAATAAAACGTGTTGTATTATTTATTCAATGGTTCAACCTAATTTAACACCAGATTCCGCCGTATTATTTTTTTTCAATCAGAAACCAGAAATGCAACGCTTACTTAATGAAGTTAGCAATGTCCAGTTATTTTGTAGGCGCCGTTTTGTGGGTTGTCGATAGGAATCACTGTCAGATACTTAGGTAGGTTCTGCCATATAAAATAAAAAGCAGTGTGTACAGTATCATTATAATACACAGCAGATACCTTTATTTAATATGTATTTTCTTTTAAGATCGTCTGCTCATTTTTGCATGATCAATCTAAAATAATAGGAAATAATTGAATACGCCAGTACAAGAAAACCCCAACTTCAATATTATCTCTGAAAATGCTTCCACATCACTAAAACGCATTTCCATGTCTATATCCCAATCATAGTGTCACATTTGACCTTGTAGTTGATTTTTTAGACATTGTTAGATAGTTGGGGTTTTCTTGTACGGGCTGTTTAAATATAGCAAATATATACTATAACAATTATCTAACAATGTCTAAGAAAGTCAACTACAAGGTCAAATTTGACACTATAATTGGAATATAGACATGGAAATGCTTTTTAGTACACGTGAAAGCATTTTCAGAGATTTGTGTGCTTTTATATTTTGTAAACTACAGAACAGAGCTATTGGAGTTGGGGTTTTTAATTACTTACAATATACAAAAGCCACATGGAAATACAAAATCAAATGTATAATCCAATGTAAATCCAGTAGAAAAACTAGGACCTTGAGTTAAAAACAATATTATCGCAATTTACATTCTCGACTCTCAAGACTTAATATAAAAAATAATAAGAATTAGAATTAGAAGAATAAGAATAGTAAGAAGAAGAAAAAAACCTGTTCTGTTATGATTAAAATTGAACCATGTTTAAGTGATCTGTATGCATAAAAGGGCTTAAAAGATTGACCAGGTAGAAGGTTTGACCTTGAAATAACAAAATATATTCGATTTAACTCGAAGTCCGTCTTTTCTGGTATCTTGAATTTTTGTATCCGAATGTCATTTAAGTAAGTATTAAGATCAATCGTGGTTCATGGTGCACAACAAAATGCAAACAAAATCAGAAACAGCAATCGTCATCCCAATATCTTGATCCAGTTGTAGTAATGTTGCAAGAGTATATAGATAACGAAAGATTGAATAGGCAGGTATAGAAATCTTTTTGTTAGGGGAGAGTTGATATCCTGGAAACGCAATTAAGCAGCTGCACTGCTTTCCTCTGAACTCTTCCTGTCCAACGTTTGCATATGCATGCACCAGACCATTTGTGTGATAAAGTATTCGCACCGGGGGTGGGGGCACTCAAAAAAAAATGTGGTAGGTATGTGAGATCCGCGATATATCCAACATAGAGTCTTGCGGAACGGATTTTTGGTCATAAATAGGGTCTATGGAACTGATTTTCCACCCCGAATTGAGGTATCAAGAACTGCCTTTTTCCCATAAAATATGACTATTTGGGCTGAAAATTAGCTTGAAAACATAGTAAAATACATTTTTGAGTGATTTTCTTTGAAAATTGGGTCTTCGGAACTGAAGTAATCTTGAAAAAAGCATCTTGGGGAGCAGAAGAGGAGGCTTGAAAAGGGGTCTTGAAGGTGGCACATACCCATATCTTCCGTCAGTGTAAGTAGCCCCCCCCCCCCGGGATTCGCACATGATGCAGAAAACAATTTATTGACGGGGTATTTGAGCCTGCATTGTTGGACTTATCGACGTAATCTTTCATCAGGTGACAGGATCATGCACCCCAAACAATGTAGCTACATTTTGTCTCTTTACCGTCTAACCCGTGTAAGAAAAATATGCTATTTCACAGTCGAACCTTTAACCTGGTCTTTAATCTTAAGCCTCTGTTCTGAAGTCAGTTTTATCAATTAGGCCTATAATATGCTCTAATTTTGTAAACAGGGTGCCTCCGCTCGCACGTATAGCGTTTTTGGAGGCATCCATGTCTCTCAAACACTAGTGGTATCGTCTTATTCGTCTTATATTATACATAGATGTATATTATTATACACAATTAGACCTACACAATGCATTTTTCTTATTGACTTTTATGTTTTTCCTTGTGTATGATAAGATGAAAAAAATGAAATGAAAAACCCTTGCATGTAGTCAAACATTCTGATTCTGCTTTATTTCAGTGAGATTTCACAAAAATTAAATAATGTGATGCTACATGCTTTGATTGGAATTAATTATTAATTTAATTGATTTTTTTTTGGTTTAAAAGGAAAATGTAAATTTTAGATTAACCCTGTGAATTTGACCTTTCAGCAATGTTTAGCATTTAATTTAATCAGCAATACATAATTGAATATATGTGCTCGGGGGAGGGGGGGGGTGTCTTCAAAAAAATGTACGGGTATGTGCCTGCCGGATTTTGAAAAAAACCCTGGCCATCTCTATACCTATTTTTGGCTCAAAAACCCACCCATCAATATACCAATTTTGATGGTAAAGCATCCAATATTACTCAAATTGGGTGCTTTTTTTTGCAAATTTTCCCAACAAGCACCCAATTTATTGAAATTGGGTGCTTTCATCTGAGACGAAAACGCTATATCAAATCTGTGAAAAACCCACCCAAAAAGGCAGGCACATATGCCTTGTCAATGTAA
>JXSR01S074609.1:70538-86522 GCA_000969725.1 Ophiothrix spiculata | reverse complement strand
GTGAAGGTGCAAATTTGAGCTAATTTGTTTGGTAGTTGAACAAACTGAAAATTTACGCTGCAAAGGTCTTATGCATCATTGATGCTCTCGTTATGGTTGGCTAGCGAGCTATGATTTTTCCTGGTGTAAAGGTTGTCCCAATCCCAGTCGTAATAAAAAAAATTCGGGGTGGGGCGGGGTGTCTCACTGACAAATGATATACGGACGGGGATTATATAACGGAGATGCACAAAGGTTTTGAGGTACATTTTCAAAAGTTTTGGTATATCGATGAGTAGGTTATTGTCCCATACCTAATGTGCCCAATTTTATAACTTGGTGAATTTTGGAAACTTTAACTAAAAAGGCATACAAATTACCCCCTCCTCCAAAAAGATGCTTTTTGCCGAAAAATTGTATAGAGATTTGTCACAAAATCACTCCTTTTGAGGTATAGAGTCATAGAGATGGTTAAAATGGTAAAATTTATTTTGAGCAGGAAATTTTTTAAAGACCCTCCACCCCCTTAATGGAGGCCTTGTTCTACCCCAAGATGTGTAAAAAATCTGTGAGCAAATTGACTCTTCATAAGATGATAGGACCTCAAACAAAATACTGTAAATGGCAACTGAGTACAGGAACAGAGTTGTTGAGAGTAGATTAGGGGCTTGATGGTGATATCATTAAAACTTCCAATATCAAGGACCCTACATGCACATGAGAGAGAAAAGAATAGATCCATTTTTGCAGCGCAGATATCACATGATTTAAATCCTTAAATTCTATACTATGAGATTTGAAATGATAATGAGTTGCAGCTTTTTTCAACCTTTTGTTTTCAAACATGATCAAGCACTTCAAACAGCTCGGCAGTCAGCGATGACAACAAATGTGTAGTCTACATACTGAACAGGTGTACCAAACTATCAACGGCAACTAAGCCTTAAAATAACTGCAACAAAATAATGTGAAATTGATAACTTCCATGTAGCTATGAACTTAAATTATGTAGGTATGGTTATGATCAAAATGATGCTTGCCTCGATTAGATTCAGCTGATATATATTATTGAGGTGATTAAGGCTGCGATCATTTTCAGTTTCCATAGAGTAGCGAAGTTACTATTCTGAACTTATGTCAGGTCAGGCCCACTTACACTGATCTTTAATCAACATTAACCCCACTGAATCTTGCAATATTCCATTTATGAAAGTTTTCGTGTTGTGTGCAGCTAATAACCGTCTTGTTATGAAATCTCTTTTTCAGGGGATATGGGCCCTATCCACATCCAGTTAAACATGATCATACCTTGATTTGGTACCATGTCCAAGGATATACCTCATGACCTGCCAGCCCGCAATGCTAACCTATGGCCAAGACCACATTGTTTCAAATTCACATTGTGTGGGGAATTAGATATGGTCTGTGAGGCCGCATAAAAAAACAAGGTTGTTTCTCGTCCCCTCAGTCCTCATTTTTTGGTGCCGCACCATTTTTTTTCTTTGCAAAAATGCTAAAAAGATGTTAAAAATTGATCTAATTCTTGAATGTTTTGATATTTTTAATGTTGAAACTGTCATCAAACCAACATCTATCCATATCACATAGAGTTAAAAGACAGCAACTGAATGTGCAGTCAACATTTACAAGGATAAACCTGGATTGCCCAGGCTCTCTCCCCTCCCTCACATTTTGAGAAACCTTTGGACGAGAAACAACTTTTTTTTTAATGTGGCCTAAAAAGTAGAGTTGAATGAACATGTGTCCTAGCCTAAGACCTTTTGGCTTAGTAAGAAATAATCAGACACAGACAAAATCTTATCATCACAAATTTTGAAAAAGCATTGTACAACCAGTTGAAAATTAATTTCACTTTCTGTGTTATATCTTTCAGCTGAATGGCACAATGAACGGGACGAGAAAGAACTGGAGAGATTACGACAAGATAACGATAGACTGGAGACGGAAAACAAGAACCTAATCAAGCAGCTTGATGACCTGAGGGCGCTTGGCCATTGCGAGGTGGAAATACCCAGTGCGAGTGAACTGAAAATACAGCTAACGCAGACGGAACATGAGTTGGCAAGGGCTAAAGAAGCACTGTCAGGTACGAAGCAAGGCTTCTAATTAACCACCATACCTTAAGGATTGGGGTTGCATCCAAATATGTCAGGATTTGTACATCATTTAGAGTGTTAGGGATGATAATGGAAGGATACAAAGTTTCATCGTCAAATTCAAGCCTTATATATATTAAAGAAAATTATTTAGATATCTTTCATTATTAATCATCATTGCTGACAACGAAAAATAATGCCCCTTAGAGTTAAAATCTTAAATTTGGCTTTATTAGCAGATTTAATGGAAAATTAGAATTTCTTTTTTATATATCTGCAATTTATGAAGTAAAAGCAATGTTTTACAAATGAAACGTATCCTTTTTCTTGACTTATTGCATCAAAACACACTTTTAGAGAATAGCCTCACACCCAAGTTCAACATGCAAAAGAAAATTATAACACTGTAAAGTAAAAAGCACTCGTTTTGGAACTGGCACTCGTTTTAAAACCACAAAAGCACTTGTTTTATTACTCATTTTCCAAAACGAGTACCAAAACAAGTGGTAAAATGAGTACCAAAACGAGTGCCAGTTCCAAAACGAGTGCTTTTTACTTTACAGTGTAATTTTTGACGTTTCTGTAGGTTTTTATCAACATTTTCTCTATGTTTGGTAGTTGACAGTTATTACCAAACATAGTGAGTGTAAGTCACCTACAGATAAAATTAAGAAATTTTTGTCCAATTCACCTCTATTTTAAGAGCTTCTTCTCGATTGAACTAACTTTGTATGTTTATTAAAATTCTTATTTATCAATTCATTCATTCATATTCATATTTATTATTTCCATATAAAAAGAAACCAAGGATTTACAGCAAAATAACACAAACAAAATTTTAAAAACATATGGAGGAGTAGGCTGGAAGGCTAGAGAGGCCTGTAAAGTAGTCTACCCCTTTGGTAACATAAAAAAATACTAACTATAACAAGACAAGACAAGGACAGGCTCAAAAATCGAAAAACATGAGTCACAAGATGATGTGACGAGATAATTTCTTATTTGAAAGTTCATTTGTACTTTTTAATGAGAGATTGCTTAAAAGCATTTCGAAAATGTTTGACAGTTTTTGTCTCTTTCATTGATTTAGGGAGTGAGTTCCAAAGGACGGGGCCGCTAGAACGAATTCCTTGATCAGAAAATGATTTTTTGTTATTTGTTATATTAAGGTCATTGACGTGTCTTGTTGGATAGTTGTGGACATCGGAGCGTTTTGTAAAATAGTTCTTAAATGCTACAGGAAGATCATTTATAGAGTATTTGTACATAAATATTCCTAGTTCTAATGTATACATATCATTTATTGTAAGAGTATCACAATTTGCAAATAATGGTCCAGTATGACTTCTGTAATGGCTCTTTGATACAGTTCTTATTGCCCACTTTTGAAGCTTGACTAATTTGTCAATATACAATTTGCATGTATTTCCCCATATAAGGATACCATAGTTGATATAGGGTAAAATCAAAGTACAATAAAGTGTATGTAGAATACGAGTTGGGATAGAAAATTTCAGTTTGTTCATGACACCAATATTACGAGAGATAGTTTTAGAAATACAATCTATATGATTTTTCCATGTGAGGCACTCATCAATTAGCACACCTAGAAATTTTGTGCACTTAACTCTTTCCAGAGTAGTATCATTTAAAATAATCATTAAATCATTGTGAACTCGTGAAGTCATAAAAGGAGTACCTAAGATCATGTAGTTTGTTTTACTGGCGTTTACTGATAATTTATTTGCCTTGAACCAGTTACTGACCTCCCTCAATTCCTTGTTCACAATATTAATAGTGCTACTGATGTCTTTATGTGAATACGAAATAGTAGTGTCATCGGCAAACAATAGAAAATCAAGAACATTTGATGCACAAGTTATGTCATTTACATACAATATGAACAATAATGGGCCTAATATAGATCCCTGTGGTACCCCACAAACAATTTCTTTCATGTCAGATTTACAATCGTTATAAAATACATATTGTGTTCTATTACTAAGGTAGCATTTGAACCAATTAAGTACTATACCACGAAATCCATAATGCTCTAATTTATGTAATAATATTTTGTGATCAATGGTGTCAAACGCTTTTGACAAGTCCAGAAATATTCCAATTGTCGATTCATTGTTTTCTACAGCATTATGAATCTTGTCTGAAAGTTGAGCAACAGCCATGTAAGTTGAGTGTTTAGGGCGAAAGCCAAATTGTTTTTCATTCAGGATTTTATGGGTTTCAATGTAGTCAAAACACCTATCAAATACGAGTCGTTCAAGTATTTTGAAAAAACATGGTAAAAGCGATACTGGTCGATAATTGGAAAAAACATCATGTTCAGCCTTTTTATAGATTGGTATAACCTTAGCTATTTTTGTTTTTTCAGGAACAATACCTGATGATAGTGATAAGTTGAAAATATTTGTTAAGGGTCTAACAATTGCACAACCAACTTTTTTTATAATAAAGTTACCGATATTGTCGTCGCCAGCACTCTTATTCGGCTTTAGATTATCAATTATCTTTGTGATATCTGATTCAACAATTGGTTTCATGTACATAGTAGAGGGCATCATTTCATGGAGGTATTCATAGTAGTTTTTACCAGTATTTTGAATCTCTGAAGCAAGTTTGGGTCCAACATTAACAAAAAAGTCGTTAAATTGATTCGCTATATTTGTAGAGTCGGTAATTAGACTACCACTATCGTCTCTAAATTTGCATTGTGGTGATTGTTTTTTACCTTTACCAATAATACCGTTAATTTCTTTCCAGGTTTCTCTCATGTTGTTTTTAGATTTTTCAAATTGTTTGTAGTAGTACATTCTCTTTGACTTACGCATAAGCATATTTAGTTTGTTTTTATAGGTTTTGAACTTTTGAAGATTCACTTCACTAGGATTATTAATATAATGTTTGTATAACTTATTTTTCCTGTTTATACTTTTAAGTAAGCCTTTTGTAACCCAGGGTGAAATTGGATCTTTTTTCTTGTTGATCTTGCATCTTTTTAGGGGTATACATTCATCGTATAGAGCGTTGAATGTCTCGGTGAACTTATTATAGTCATCGTTTACATCATTGTTGTGGAGAATTTCATCCCAATTGATGCTTGACAATCTTTGCTTAAATTTACTAATATTGTCATTACAATGGTTTCTTTTATAAATAATATTTTTGTTATGACTCTTTTGATAAGCAACATCAATATCAGTCGTTAAAACAGTTGGAAAGTGGTCACTTACATCAGTTACAATAATAGAAGATTTAATTATATTATCATTATTTGTAAGAATGTTGTCAATTATTGTAGCTGAAGTAGCAGTGATTCTCGTTGGTTTGTAAATAGTAGGAGTAATTGAGTAAGAATAGATAAAGTCAAGATAATCATTGACGGGTCTTTCTGTGTCAGCCTTTAATAAGTCGATATTGAAATCACCCATAATATAGAACAGTTTCTTTTCTGAATTCAGTTTTGTATAGATAGAATTAATATCTGCAATGAAATTTTCAATCGGTGTGTGGGACCTATATACTACTCCAACGACAACATTCTTACTGTTACATTCAATTTCTACAAAACAAGATTCAAAACTAGCATTTGGCACAAGTCAGTTCTTAATTTATATTTGATTTTATCAGACACATACAAGCAGACTCCACCCTTTTCACGACCAATTCTGTTTACGTATTCTAAATTATAACCATCAATGTTAAATATGTTACTAGGTTTATCCTTTAAGTGAGATTCTGAAATTCTTATTAACGAGAATTCATGATCTAACGTTTTTATGCACTCTTTTAAACTGTCGAAATTTTTTGATAAACTTCTGATATTAACATTAAGCAGATTAAAATTCCCGCAGCTCGGTTTTGTGGATAAACGGAATTGATCAGGAGTCGCATAAGAACATTTATGTAATAATTCATCATTGTTTATATCAATATAGGCTTTCTCAGAAGAGTTTGATTCAAACTTCAGTGGATTGAAAATCATACTATCATATTTTGCTATGTCTATATCAGTTACGTTGAATGTCGGAGATTCGTTCAATTCGTTCAATTCATTTCTGAAGTCATTGTTGACAGGTGTTTGATCCTCGCTACAATTTTCACATAACCAGTCTTTATTTTTTAAGATTTTCAACTCTTTTTGTTTTAACTTGGTACATTTCTTATGAACATATTTACTACACTTTGTACAAAATATATCTCTATGACATTGTTTCACGATTTTTGAGCAAACAATGCACGTTTCACGAATTTTGAGCGACATTGAACTGATATACACAATACATAAATATGAAAACAAAAAACATAAAAAAAAAAACACTAAAAATAGAAGTACCTACAAAAATAAACCCACGAAAGTTTGCAACACAGATAACAGTGTTGGGCCAGTTTTTTGACCCACATGCTCCAATAACACAGTAATTTTCAGATGTGCGAGACAAAATAAATCCTATTCATCTATTTTTGCTTTAAAAGTTTACTTATTTATCAAAATCCTATTCATCTATTTTTGCTTTAAAAGTTTAAAATAAGTCAAAATTGACAGTCACACGTAGTCATCAAGTGGCAGACAAATTAAGCTTGGGATTGAGACATCGAGCCGTGTTCATGGACAAACGAGGGGAAAAACCCCTGCAAATTAGCGAACATACTCATAAATAAGACTCGGTTTTCTGGCAGCGCTGTAATGTCATGAATAATTAAGTCATATTTAGATGTGAGTTGCACGTCTGCTAGGACATATTAGCCGTTTAGTTTAGCGATCAACTTTAACATTTATGACTGTTTCGTAACAGGCTTTGCTTAGCCTTAGAATTACCCAAATTGTCAATCAACCTTAGCTGAATTTTTTTCAGAGGGGAAGGGGTTTGTCACTTTAGCTGTAAATATCAGGCATGAGATTTGTCAGCTTTTTCTCTGATTTCAAAGTTTTTGATGATAGAAATTCCACAATTTTCTTTATTTTCAGCCTGCTTTGAGATGTTTTCATCAATATTACATACTATTCCAGATGTTCAGTTTTTTTCTTGAAATATTAATAATAATAATAATTTAGCGTTCTTATGACGCCCAAAAATCATCCAAAAGGATCTCGAAGCGTGTGAAAACTGGAAAAATGAATAAGGACAAAAATTAAGAAACAGGAAACGCCTGACGGAAGAAATGGGTTTTTAACTCGGATTTGAATTGACTGAGAGAGGATATGTTACGGATGTTGTTTGGGAGTGAATTCCAAACAGTGGGGCATTGAAACCTAAATGAACGCTCACCGGCAGATTTCAGATCTGAGTTTGGTATGTTGAGAATCCTTTGAGAGCCGGAACATAAAGTGTGGGTTGGATTATAGGTGTGTAAAATAGATGAAAGGTAGGATGGAAGGGTGCCTACGAAATGAGGGAAAGCTAGGACACACGATTTGAACTTAATTAAATGAAAGTGCACTCTCATGCCTGAAATATGAAAGCATGCATATCTCGAGAGTTAAATTTGTCTGTGGAGGTAGAATTTGGATTAAGCAGGAATAGGGATAAATACGGCCGAAAATTGTTGTGTTGCCCTTTTCCTACCGACCCTAAATCTGGCAAAAATTGGGTCGGGATTTACTTGACAATATAGTATCAAAATTTATGAAAATGTGACGTCACAAATGATTAATATTCATATAAAACATGCTGGACCATAATACACTAGTAGTCTGATTAGCTGATTTAGGAAAACATCATTGTCACAAATCAAAATGAGAGTTGACTAACATCACACTTTCAGCTTGTACCATCAAACAAAAAAGTAAAAATTGTAATGGTTTATGTAAACTAAAAGATACAGAGCAACAGTGGCATAGCCAGGCTTTTCTCCAAGGGTGGGCAAACCACCCAAGATTTCTCCAATGGATTTTATCGAGGGACTTTACAGGGGTTCCAAGGGGCCGACTCGGCCGGGTTTTTCAAGAAAAACCGCCAAATATTATGCTTTATGAAGTTTTCAACCTAATTTTTAGCAATTTTCAGCTCTAATTGTCGTAATTTTATGGGAAAAAGGCAATTTCCTGCCCCCTTTTTTTTCCTTCAAAATTTCTCCAAAAAATTTCCGAGGTGGGCAAATCGCCCACCTTGCCCACCCCTGGCTACGCCACTGCAGAGCAACGTCATTTAGGCGGGAGAAGTTGGAATACTAAGTCACAGGTACAGCCTTAAATGCATTGATTCACCGGTGTGTCAGGGTGTCGAAGCTTGTCAACTTCTTTACCCCCCCCCCCCATAAGTTATTTCTGGAACCACAAATCTTCTGAGCACCTGGATTACCTAAAAGCAAAATATCCAAAATATGCAGCCTTAATGGAGTCGCACCTTTATGCAGTAGCAGTATTAGGCCCCAAGAAAGTTGTTGTGTTGCCGTCAATGACCGACCCCAGTCAGAAATTTAAAAAAAATATTACAATCGGGAACCAATTTTCCTCGAATTGGATGTTTTTTGAGAAAATATTTTGAGAGTAGTGGAAAATACACCCAAATTTGTCACTTTGGGTTCTTTCTGAAAAAAAAAATAATGATAAAAAAAATACATTTTTCAGAAATTCCACTTGAGGGCAACACAACAATTATTTTTTTGGCCTTAGACTATTATGTAAAAGGCTAAGTAAAGAATTGATGCCGCAATGGCACCTCCTGGCTATTACGCAATATGCTAGGGAGTCGCTCAAATACTGAAGCTGTTACCCTACCCAGATTACTGTACCAGGGTGTTTCATATGCAATAATTATGTAACGTAACTTTGCCGGGGAATCGCAGCTGTTATGGTTCACTGCTAAATTATTACATAGTCAATAGACCTTTACCATAAACTAAGGAAGGGAAATGATACACTTAGTTAATTGCATTGGCATTGAATGATTACTGTGCGAGCCCAGGGGAAGGGGAGGACTTTTGACAAAAATGGAAACATGCAGCAAACCATACTGCAATTTGACTGAGAATGCGGCTATCGAGCCAGTGAAGTGTTATCCCTTTAGTATGCACAAATTTGGCGGTAAAATGAAAGACACGTATTGCTTTGTAGTCAAGTAATTGTAGCATGCGGTCAGAGCACAGAGCTTGGTCACTACGTGATCACGCAGGCGAAACGACCTCGATGCCAGCGTGGCGCAATCCCCTAACTTAACCGAATTGTTAGGGTGCAAATAGTCCCATAACCTATCTGTACTATGCAGTAAACTTGACAAAATGGGACATTCAGCAAACAAAGGTAGCAAGCTATAGGCAAAATAAATATTTATTGGAAAATTTAAACAAATATCCATGGAAGGGCTTGCATTTACAAACAATGAGGCCCTGCACTCTGGATTTTTGTTTACACTGTCCAATAAATTATAGTTTAGCCTATATAATATGATCTTGCCAAAATTTTGCCATCATGTAGGTATATGTCAACATTTTACATTTGGATGGTGTTTATTCTTTCCAGCTTTCAAATTGTGTTGTTATTACAATCTAAACAAAAGATAATGTATGCAAATTTGTAATGAAAATCTTAAGTGAATTTAAAATAGTCCTTAATTTTATGCTCAATCAGCTCAATATAGGTCGCATCGCAAAATGTGAAAAATATTTGCAAAAAAAAGTTACATGCGACTGTTTTTTTTAAAAGATCAATATGGGTTACAGGGTCGGAGCCGCACATACCCCTCCAGAAGAAGTTTCGTACCACCCAGAATTTTTATGATTACAACTTTGAAATTAAGGAGTTCTCTCCCTACCGATACAGTTCTTGAATAACCTCCCATGTTGATTGAGTGCCTTGCTATATTAAGTACTAAATATTGCAGGCCTAATCTCAAGATTTGACAGTAGACATGATGCATGTATTTGACGGTATATACATATTGCATAGGAGAAAGTTATGTCATCACCTCGCTCGCAAGATGTATCATTTTTCAAGGACTATTTTGAACATCAGTCATAATTGTTGTCATTTCTATACTCCTTGGTCGTCTGCCGCAACGGCAGCTACTCTGAAGCCACCTTTAATTTCACAGGCAATATATTATAATAAAAAGTAGCCAGTCCGGTAAGACAATATTGACTACATATAGAATGACGCTGACTTCAGCTAGCATTTCAAATGGACATTCTCATTTACAAAATGTAAAACGCGCCAAATACTAGTAGCAGAATTTGACACCCTCTTTAAATAAATGGCAGATATAGTGTTTCAGGTAATGCATTTATCAATTACTTCCCCGGCCCTAGGGGACCCGGGATAGTGCGGTGATATAGCGGGGGAAGTACAGATTTTCATTGCCCTGCATGCCGGGAAGTTAGCCGGGACTAATCAGGGGATGTACAATACACTGTCCCGGCTATGCCGGGTGTGTAGCGGGAGATTTAGCCGGGGTGTACAAATGCTTTTCCATGCACTGCCGAGACATAATGGATAGCAGGGGCTTTAACAACATGAATATCACACCAAACTAAACAGAATTAAATTTTGTAAATTTTGTTTTGTATCTTGGGTCACTGATCAAGTGTGTAGGCCTATACTTTGATCAACACATGGACTGTACTCAATTCCTGGCCATTCTGTCAACAAGTACTAGAGGTCACAAATCCAGCTTCTGGACGCCATTCTGCAGTAGCAAGACGTATCATTCTTCATTTTTCCCCCGCACCACAAGGGACTGGAACCTTCTGGAGAAAGATCCTGCAGACTTTCCCACCCTCGATACTTTCAAGACTGCATTGAGGACTGGCTCCAAGTAAATATGCAGTATCCTGATTTTTAACCGCACCTGTAAATATTTTTAACTGCACCTCTGTAAATATGTTTGCACTTTTGGATGGATATTGCATTAAGTAACTTGGACTTGGAGCACGCACCCCACTGTAGTGTGATAATATTCAGTTATTGAAGTTTACACTTATCAAGGAAGAAGAAGAAGAAGAACACAGTAAGGCTCGGTGCAGACTCCACTATTGTATTGAATATTTTGCTTAGAATATTCTATGCTGACGACAAAATGATGTGGTTCATTGTATAAAGCACACAGTTATATTCAATGACCTACGTCATTTTGTCGTCAGCATAGAATATTCTAAGTAAAATATTCTATACGATAGAGGAGTCTGCACCGGGCCTAAGTAGGCCTCATCACATTGTGGATTACAAAAAAAGCAGGATTGTACACTGTTGTAACACAAGTCCCCGCACATGGGAGTCAGGGACAAGGCGGGGATTGTAACACGTAGCCCGGCTATAGGGGGACGGGGACATAGCGGGGGATGTACAGAAAATGTATGCCCCGCTGGCCGGGACTTTAGCCGGGTCGGGGATGTAACACTTGCAAAATGTACATCCCCCGCTAAATCCCCGCTAGTCCCGGGTCCCCCGGGGCGGGGAAATAATTTGATAAGTGCATAATGTCAGGTCACTTTTGTTATTTTATCAAGGAAGAGCAAATTTGACTTGACACATGAGAACAGAGAATATTATATGCAATCACATTAATATTGTCTGTTTGGACTGAACTTAAAAGGTTATTATCCATCATCGTGATTCCTAAATTTCACCGCACATGACAAAATTTGTGAAGAACAAGATCATATAAACTTAGCACTGGGATTGTTTTCTGAAAACAACAAAATGTTGAAATTGGAGACAAATCTTTCCATCTCCGTATTTATGGTTATCGGTAACCATGAATTCAAATTGGCTGCTGAGTGCCATTGCCATGTTGATTCAGCAGTATAGCATGTCAAATTCAATTGAATCTGTTAGATACTGAATTTAGGTCAGTTTGAGGGAAAAAAACCCTCAAAAAAACAAAAAACAAAAACAAAAAAGAGAATTGTGTCTTATAATTATATCCAATACTGATGTTTTAAAGAAATTGTAAGCTAAGGAGTATAAATTGCGGGGAAGTGCACAAAGATGGTACTAGAAGCAAAATGGGATGATACTCTTTTTATAAAAGAACATAATACCACGCTGGGAAAAAAAATAGAGCTTTTGATGTTTTTGTGGAGTTATTGGACCAAACTCCATTATTTTATTTTTTTTTTTATTTATTTATTAGACTTTCTTACTGGATAACATATAAATATTGCACAAATTCACATCAAAATGTAATAAAAAAACAGGGAATACACAGTGATATTTTGATATAGAAGAAATATTTTGATATAGAAGAAATGGCTGAATGAGCATACAACGGGAAATATTTAGGTTACGGACAATTCATGTTACCACTCAGCATATTGAAACCCTCAGACTGTGAATGCCTATTGAATCTTAAAATAACATTTTAACAACCTATTCGACATCAGGTAGCTGTTTAGGAAACATTACAATCTGTGTACAATGAAGATAAACCAAAATAATATTGACAGTTTACTGAGAGAGTAGCAGCGAAATGACCAGAGATCCTTGTCAGTATAAGTACTGATATCTCCCATAATAATCTTTTATCTCAATTTCTTATCTTTGTTAGCTATGAAACAAGACCGAAAGAGATTAAAGGGTGAGAAAGTTGACCTGCTAAACCAGATGAAACAACTCTACTGTACCCTGGAGTCCAAGGAGGAAGAGATGAGAGATTTCCTACGGAATTATGAACAAAGGGTCAGCGAGAGTGATGAAAACCTCAAGAAAATCATCTCGGAGAAGGAAGAGGTGGAAAAAGACAGGTCAGTTGGTGCGATTTTCCCAAATTTGCATATAAGTCCAATGGGTAAAGATATGGAATACGAAGGGGTATCAAAAAGTTTTGCAGATCACCAAGAAGAACTACAGCCGGGAACATATTTTTATTATGTGACCCTTAAGTCACCTTTATATAGCCACTGTGCAAAGTAACATATTTCTCCCTCTCAAAACCTTCTGTCCAGAGACCAACGTCCGTCCTCTTTTAGCCAAAAAATCCATATTTTATTTTGCTAAAATTATCATTTTCAGGTCGACCATGCTTTATTACGTCATTTTGATATCATTTTTCCACCAAATTTCATAATTTTAGATTCAATGGAAAGAGGAGATTCTAACCTATACTAATACTATGGTATCAAACATTTAAACTTTGGGTGTGTCATCATAAAATTACGAGCTGTAAAACGTCAATTGCAAGGATTTAATTTTGCCACGTATCTTTGATTTCTCCATGCAGTGTATCTAGCGGAGAGAGGTTGTTGACATCTATTGACCCCTGTATAGAAAGTATCAATGCGATTGATATGATTTTTGCACCATAATGTAGGACAAGTGACCATCCTGACAAATGTTCATTGATATAGCTCTTTTCCTTCTTGGAGATCTTTAAAACTTTTTGTTACCCCCTCGTACATAATATATCCAGTCTCAGAATCAAACCCAGAATCCCAGGTTTGTAAGACCAGTGCCTGAACCAACGTTCGCGCTAGATTGCGTTTTCGCGTTTTTGACGCGGTTTTTATGAAAAAAACCCTTTAATTTGGAAAAAGCTGAAGTGTAAAGGGTCCAATTGGACGCAATAAAATTGACTGCAAAATGGTACATTCTGAAGTGGACTCCTTTAAAATTTGTTAAATTACAATAAATACTTAGCAGGATGGTAAAAAATCTTCTAAAACCCTTAAAATTCAAATTGGACCCCTTAAATTTGAAAAAATAGGGGGGTTTTAAATTCCATCAGACCCCTTAAATTTGAAAATTGGGATGTTTAAAGGGTCAAATGGACCCCTTAAATTATTTTCTAGCGCCAACGTTGGCCTGAACCACTTGACCACATCAGTTTTGCCATTAAATTCCCAGATTTTTTTGGCAGGTCTAGTGTAAATAATGTATATATGCAAATAGGATTCTGTATTATACTACTCTAATACCTTTGCCTAACTCTAAACAGAATTACCCAAAACATGGATACACGAATAGTGAAATATTTTCAATCACCGATTACTAGAATGAACAGGTAAACTAACTTATGAATCATAATGATATATGAATGTCAACTCGTTTTCAGATGGGAGATCTTGAAAAGAGCCAGGGAAGCAGCCGAGAGGTCAGTGGCATTGCGGGAGACATTGGATAAGAAAGAAAAGGAAGTGGAGAGTCTGGAACAGGAATTAGACAGGGTAAGACATTATCTGGGGAATCAAAAAAATCACAAAAATACCAACATTCATGTATGTGGTCCTTCACAACAAACCTTCCGTAAAGTCAGCATTTTCTGTTTAGAGATACAGGACAAAAAATGTAGAAGTTGTACATGTCATGCTACGGAGAGTTGTATCTCCACCAAGGAATTTTTTAAGGGGAACCGTTTTTCTCTGCCATCTTGTGTTGCTCATGGAGCAGAGTTATTGTACCTCCAGATATATACGGAATTTGGCCCGATATCCAGGTAGATCGTGTAAATCTTCACTTGACGCATATACAGCGTGCGCATTTTGTTTCACGCGCAAACCATGTCTGCGTTTCAAGTAGCGTGCATTGTGACTTGCTCCAATTAAAGTCCAATTTTCCCGCTAATCCGTTGTGAAGACTCTCGAAGTGTGGCACTCCGAGTCGTAAAATGCCGGAGGTACAATAACTCACCCTCCATGAGTGACAATCCAAGATGGCTGCCGTCCCATAGGATATACACGGCGGTGAAATTAAAATGGTGGGGAGTATTGGTTCCCCTATAAAAATTCCTTGATCTCCACTTATAAATGTCATAAACTTGAAATAAGTGTCATTTTAAAAGTTAAATATGTTCTTTTTAATCTGCAATCCAACAAAATTGACCAAGGACAACTTTACTAGAGGTTTGTTGTGGACGGTCACATGTGGTTAGGTGACATACAATCAAGGCTAATAATATTAAATGTCAGTTGATTTTGTCACCATTTTCCCTCACCTTACAGGAATAGAGCTTTGGCATTTTTTTAAAAATCATAACATTCTTAAATAAGGTATAAGGCATTGATGTTTAAAATCACTAGAATACCTAGATTCAATCAGATACAAGTCTGAGTGTATATAATCACTGCAAGTTATTTCTGTTACCATATATTTCTACAATCATGAATACAACAGCCTACAGTCAGGGCATATGATTTTTGATAATCATGCTGTTTCCTTCAGCCTTTTTACATCATTTTTTATCAATTTTTTGGATGAGTGTAGGCTAAGAAACTCAAGAACAGGAATTAGACAGGGTAAGACACTATCAATGGAATCATGAAAACAAAATGTGTGTGACAATTTGTGCAGAAGGGACTTTTTGTTGGTAAGAATGAGATTGAAGATTTAGGATACCATTATATTACGATAACAACATATCAACCGATATTTGGCAAGATCCAACTTTTGATAAACAATAGCCCTAAACGCCTCTACTTACTCTTGCATTCAATTTAAGCAACTTGGAACTGAGAACCAAGTGGATAACTTTATTGAAACTACCAGGTAACTTATTCAATGATTTTAACTTCAACAAACATTTCTGTGGCACAAAACTCAAAAATGTACATTTAGCCTGTTCAAGTTTATCGAAAGTTATCTCATTAAAGGACAAAGGATTTTGTAAACTAAATCGTAAATGACAAAAGAAGTATCGAATTAATTTTACCGCACAAAAGAGGCCTGTCAAAGTATAGGATAGGCTATTGTCTTCAACCAAAGCAAAAACGTCTAGAGGTTTTTAGTTGTGCTTTTTATCATGTAAACACAAAAGGATTGTTAAGGATTGCAATTTCTCAAGTGGGGATTATCTATAGTTATTGACTCCATTGAATAGAATAAGTAATGGGTTAACAAAATATTTTACTACGGATTACAAAATGCATTGTTATGCACGGACAGAACATTTCAACTAGCTAATTGTACCATTTTCAACTTTATCATTTTATATCTTGAAATAAC
>JXSR01S074609.1:59674-69858 GCA_000969725.1 Ophiothrix spiculata | reverse complement strand
CATGAGTAAAGTGGCCCAAGGGTGTTTCAGAAATGCTGAAATACCTGCGGATAGGAAGAGTTGTGTTGGATGTTTGTCATCGTTTGCCCCAAGTTCCGTAACGTTTTGATTTATTCAGAATCTGGGCAATTTAATGTCTGGGAACCAAAAATATGGATATGGCCTGTCATTGTGATGGGAATCAATCATATCTAAATTCAGCATGACAGCAGAAACTGATCTACATTCCTGGCAAAAAGTATTGGAACACTTTGCCCCAAGTTCTGTAACTTTTTGATTTATTCAGAATCTGGGCAATTTAATGCCCGGGAACCAAAATATGGATATGTCCTGTCATTGTGATGGGAATCAATCATATCTAAATTCAGCATGACAGCAGAAACTGATCTACATTCCTGGCAAAAAGTATCTGAACACTTAGCTAAATGTCACCCAATCTTACCTTTGTAATTAGTAATACTAACATGCTGAGCCAATTTTACAACATACAGTTGCAAAATGTTTTGCTTGAAAAGTATTCTGATCTTTTAACTAAATTTCTTGTTCGTTTGCCTTTCATTTATATTGTCTTAGATGTGCCAGGATGAGTTCTCTGGAGTAAGGCCTGGTCCAGACTCCACTATCGTATAGATTATTTTGCTTAGAATATTCTATGCTGACGACAAAATGACAAAGGTCATCAAAAACAAACCCACAGTTTAATTCGATGACCTACGTCATTTTGTCGTCATCATAGAATATTCTAAGCAAAATATTCTATACGATAGTGGAGTCTGGACCGGGCCTATAAATATTAATGACAAAATTAAAGATAACCGATTTAAATATCTCTAAAACCACTGTGTCTTATACGCAGTCACCAAATTGTTATACATGTGGCGCAACTTGCTTACTATGAGTGCACATTTGCCCGGGATGTAAGAGGGCCCTGGTTTGAATCTGGGAAAAATTCTATTTTTCCACTCCTATTTTATGAGTTATAGGCTAGTTATGAGAAAAAGTTACATATCGGTTTGGGTTATTGCATTGTACAGAAATACCTTGGAATTGCTTTGAAGCTAGCATACTGGGAGGGAAATCATGCTTTCTTTTTCACAGATTGTATTTAATTCTTTGTTGTCTAGAGAGGAAAGTTGAAGGACTGGAACAAAGAATCAACCAGGGTATGGTATTATCATGGGAATTGCTCAAATATATGGAAATCAACAAAAATATGCGGAGATACCTGAAGGAAAATATTTTTCTGCATTTCCATTGGTTCTTGAAGTTATTCTTTTATTTAGTTGAAGGTCTGGAACAAAGAATCAGCCAGGGTAGGACATTGTCATGGGAATTACTCAGATGTATGGGAATTTTCAAATATAGTAGGAGTTGGATTAAAAAGGTTAACTATTGAGATTTAACAAAAGACTTAGTTTTAAAGAAAAATGCAGTATGGTTTATTTGAAACATACGTCTTTGAAATACCATATCCATTAAACTATTTGATGACTGACAAAATCTTTAAATTAATATATATCTTGACTCAGAAATTGTACAAATCATCATACTCTTATAACTGAAGCATTGTCATAGTATTTAAACCATATTTGGCATACTGGTATTCAATAACTCAACAGAAAAGGTGATGTACACACAGAAAACCAGTAGTTAAATTGGAAGAGGGGATACAGTATTATAGTTATAAAGATTGTTATCCATCAACTATGAAGAACTACACAATAAATTATGTTTCTTCAACGCTGCAAACAGTACATCTTCAATGTCAAAAGCTCAAGATTGCACAACATCTACTGACAAAATGCTGGCCTCCTGTTACTTGGAATAACTTACACAGGAACTTTGTGTAAAGTGTAAGCCCGGGGAGCAGGTTGGCGCAGCAGTAGTTCCCTTGGCTTGCACCAATGAGGTCCCAGGTTCGATTCCCGCGCCCGGCGATTTATGTGCATTTGGTTTTCAGTCCATGCTTGCGTCCGCAGGTTTTTCTCCGGGTGCGCCTGTCTTCCTCCTGCATTCAAAACTGAATTTAAAAAACATCTTGATGCCCTGTTAAATATAAGCTTCCTTTAGCTTACTTGGTACCAAATTGTGTTTCCTTGGCGAAAGCCTAAACAAGGTTATTTTTTGGGGGGGTCCAAACCCAGCGATTCTGTGCAGAATAATTGCATTTGTTAGAAAACAATAGGACATTGCCTAAAAGGACTGGATGGAATATTTCTTTCCTGGTTTATTATCAAGGGACAAGATTTCAAAGTGTCCATTATATCATTAGCATGTCATCCCATATGTTAGTTGTCATAGCTAAGCTATCAAGAGAGTTGACAGGAAATCCTGTTGGGCTAGAAAGAT
Organism: Ophiothrix spiculata; assembly: GCA_000969725.1. NCBI lineage: Eukaryota > Metazoa > Echinodermata > Ophiuroidea > Amphilepidida > Ophiotrichidae > Ophiothrix > Ophiothrix spiculata. Next base: position 67,509 of record JXSR01S074609.1, on the reverse strand, counting down.
TTATGTAGTTGTTAGAAAATGATTTAAAAGACTATGTAGCTATCAGCACTTATGTAACATTGACAAGACAGGGATGGTGGAATAGGGAGGGGAGATAGATTTCGGCCTTGTCATTCATCCGAAGTCAAGATTTCAAAGTTGCCCATTACATTATTAGTGTCTCACCCCATAAGTTAGTTGTCATAAGCTATCAAGAGAGTTGATAGGAAATCTTGTTGGGCTAGAAAAGATTTGTGTAAGTGTAAAAAAAAGAATGTGTAAGAAAAAATCATGAAGTCATGATTTTGAAATTGTCCATTATATCATTAGCATCTCACCCAATGTGTTAGTTGTCATAGTTAAGCTATCAAGAGAGTTGATAGGAAATCTTGTTGGGCGAGAGAAGAGTTATGTAAGGGTTAGAAAAGGATTTAAAAGACTATGTAGCAATCAGCACTTATGGAACATTGACCAGACAGGGATGGTGGAATAGGGAGGGGAGATAGATTTTGGCCTGGTCATTCATCTGATGTCAAGATTTCAAAGTTGTCCATTACATCATTAGCATCCCATCCCATATGTAAGTTGTCATAGTTAAGCTATCAAGAGAGTTGATAGGAAATCTTGTTGGGCTAGAGAAGATTTAAGCAGAGGATTTAGAAGACTATGTAGCAATCAGCACTTATGTAACATCGACCAGGCAGGGATGTGGGATAGGGAGAGGTTTTAGCCCGGCCAATCATTTGAAGTCAAGATTTCAAAGTTGTTCATTACATCATTAGTTTCTCATTCCATATGTTAGTTGTCATAGTTAAGCTATTAAGAGAGTTGATAGGAAATCTTTTTGAGCTAGAAAGGATTTATGTAAGGGTTAGAAAAGGATTTAAAAGACTATGTAGCAATCAGCACTTGAATCGAACATTGACCAGGCAGGAATATTGGGTGGGGAGGTTGTATATAGTTTTGTTGATTGCATTGAGATAGTTTTATTGATTGCATTGAGATGCACAGCCCAGATTTGCTCCTTCCGTAGGGTGCTGGCTTGCAAGGTCCATCTAGATGGACTAGATTGTGAAAGCAGAGTGTATTGGATAAGTCTGATTAGCAAGGGGTTTAAGAGAAGAGAATTTAGTAGATTAAGTAGCTTTGCTCTGATAGGGACCAGACTGTTGAAGGAAAAATTGTCATGACATTGGCAGGCCAGATCACCAAGAGGAGATTAGGATGTTAGGAGAGAATTTAAAATGTAACTATCAACACTTAGGCCCAAAAAAGATAGTTTGATTGTCGTAACATAGAAAAAAATTAGGGTAGATAGGTTGGATTTTTTGTAAAAGTTTATGTTTCACATACAAGAACACAAAATTTACAACACATATACAAAAACATCTTCACTTTTTCTGTAACACATCTTCTATTTGTCATTTTGAATGTCCTGCAAGCCATATCTCGGGTCCCCATGAATCAATTCCCATCAAATTTGGGATTTGGAGGTTTTTTTACCATGCTCAAATTTTTTTTTTAGGGTCGGCGGTATAAATAGGGTCGGTCGGGTTACGCCAATCAAACAATTTTTTTAGGCCTTATCAATCATTGACCAGCTAAGAATGGATGGGATAGTTATATTATGTTTATGTTATATATAGTTTGGTTGTTTGTATTGGCGAAGCACAGTCTGGACAGTGTGAGAATAGGATAAATCAGATTCGTTAGTAAAACACTGTAGTTGTCTAAGTAGCTATGCCCTGGTAGGACTGTTTAAGGAAAAGTTAATTACAAGTCAGATTTACAAGATGTTAGGAAGAGGATCTAGGCGGCTTTGTAACAATCAACACCTATATTGAACATTGACCAGGCCACATATGGATGATTTTGTTGTGTATATTGTGGTTGTTTGCATTAAGGTGTCCAGTTATGAATGATGGATGTTGGGGAAAGGTGGTCAAAGAAGTCTTGGTTGGTTATCTAGAGATTAGAGAGGATTTAAAAGGCTATGCAACTATCAACTCTAATATTACATAGAACCTAGATCCAGCATGTATGATTTAATTTCCGAGTCAGGTTTATTGAGGACATATTATCACCTAGGTCAACGCACAGGTGACAAAAGGAAAGCATTTGGATTATCAAGATTCAGGAAATGATTTGCTGAACATACAGAGGTGCTTCCCAACTTTATATTACCTTTATAATGTGCCAATCTCTTGTGATTTTGTGGAATGATAAAGAAAATTAGTCAGTGTAGTACCATACGCTGGGGTCACATACATTATTTACATTAATGGAAGGTAACAGGTATGTGCTGCCTTCAAAACCCCTTCTCAAGCAACTTCTTCCGCTCACCAAGATGCCCATTTCAAGTGGACAAATGATTCAAAATATAAAGGTCTGGTGGAGTTCATTATCAAACTCCAACAGATATTGGGTTTGCAGACATAGATATAAATAATAATTTTTAAAAAAAAATTCAATTCGAATGGGTTGTGGCAGGCACTCATTTTATATTTTGAGGGTCTCCAAAGTGGTACATCCCCGTATCATCATTATGCGTGAGTACCTTCCCCAGGGAAATCACAACCAGCCCTCTGCTTCACTTTGAAATTTAAGGACATGCTTAAGGCCAAGGTCTGTTTTCATTATGTAATCAGGAATTAAAGGTTTAGAAAGTATTCCCTTCAATTGCTCACATGAGTTATTCATGCCTCAATATTGCAATAAAGATAAATTGTTTGACTTTGTGATCTCTTTACTGATTGCTTTTTGGGAAGTCTTCAATTTTGTAGGTATTCTACAGATAAGTAGGCATATCTTCAACAGGTGGAAACAAGTAAAAATTAAAAACAAACATTGCAAGAAAATCAGAATCTTTTAGTCACATCAAAAATCCCAAGGTATACTGAAAACTTCCCTTTTTGTTTGGTAATTAATGTTTATCTCTGGCTTTTGCTAGTTGCATCGTCATGTTTCTTCTATTATCAGTCCTTAAAGTTGTGAAATAGTGTGTACTTTTTAAAAGGAAACATACTTATTTGTGGTTTCATTTGACAAGTTAGTCATGATTATTATTATACCAAACCAGGACATTAGATTTGACTCACCCCTCGATCACCAATGATAAAATGAGGAACCTTCTTCTTTTGAAATGTATACAAATGTATTAATGATAATAATAGTGGACATTTATTATGCGCCGGTATCTGCCCAAAGACACTCATGAAGCCATTTATTACGCCGTTATTAGAAAATCATCACAACTAATTCGCTTTAAACTAGATTTTGATGGCAGCCAAGGTCAATTTGGCGCTGAACCATATTACCTTTATAAGATTGTAATATTCCTCAACAGCCCCCAGTGCACTTGGGTTGACATGGCAATCAAGATTAAATAACTTGTCCAAGGACATAACTCGTGGCCTTAGTGGGGCTCGAACTCATGACCTATTGATTTTGAGTTCCACACGAGCTCTTATACAGGTGAAGCTGGGGGTGTGGCAGTATTTCCTTTGCCTACACTAATTGGTCTCGGGTTCTATCCCCGGGCCAACCCTAAATGTGTTTACTAATCAGTTCTGCAGGATTCCTCCGAAATCAGTTTCCTTACTGCATTTAAACAAATAAATAAATCTGGCAGAGAACTCTTGTAGAAAGAAGTGCTGAACACTGATGAGGCTATCCTCTATTATCTTAATTATTTCTTTTATTTTATTACAACAGAAAACATTGAAGTCAATATCAGTACATTTTGGCCTGGAAAATGTTGTATTCTTTTCTTTGAAATAATTTCCCAAAAGAGAACTTTCCTTCACTGTCCTCGACCATGTGGAAGGAATATTATTTAGAATTCACTGGTCAAAATCTTCAACAAATCTTCAATAGAAAAAGTAATTTTACCTTAAAAATGTTAAATAACTAGCAAATGTGATAAAAGAAACAGGTATTTTACATAGAAAGTGTTATGAACGCATGTTTTCTCTCTTGGGACTTCTAAGAGGAAGATGACCAAGACATGACAGGCTTGAGTTCAAAATAGATGCTATCAAATTTGAAATAAATCTTTGATGAGTTTTAATAAAAAGGTCTTGTTACCTGCGAAAGTTCAGGAAGGAACTTGGGTTTCATGTTATACAATATATGGTTTTGATCATTTGCCAATTCTGCCTGGTTTTACTTATTTTTGGAAGTTCTTAAAGCTAGAATTGTTAGATTTGTGCTATAAAGCAAACTAATTTTATAAGAAAACATTAAAGTTACCTATAGGCCTACATTTTTATTACTAATGCTACATGCTTGGCCTATTTTGAAATTTTGGTATTAGGCAATTTTGTGACTGGCTAAAGGTAGACTAGCGGTCCCAAACTTGTATGTTGACAACCAAACAATAAGGACATGTATGTTTTATATCCCATTTTTTACTATTTTTACTAGATATACTATAAAGTGTTAAAAATGAAGCGCCCCTGTCACTCATGACTTTTGATATTTTTGGCTAATTGGGTTTGTTTTTGGTAGATATAAATACCCTCCAAACGATTTGGCTCACAAAGATGCTTACTTTTTCTGTTATGGCCATTTGTTGAATTAATTTCGGGATCCCAAATTTAATTCCACGTGTATTAGTATAGGAAAGCATGCATGTGCTTTTTATCCATATTTTGGTGGCAAAACAATTTTTTTACAAAATACACTTAAAAACGCTTTTAGATAGTCACATTCCTCCATTTTATGCTGTTTTTTATTATAAACCATTTTTGATCAAAATCTTATAGTATTGCTTTAAGTAACAGCTAAACAGGTTAGACTCAATTTGTTGCAAGTTTTACTCATTAGCTTAGATATTGGCTGGTATTGATACCTACCCTAAACATATGCTGCTCTAATTATCTGATAAAACATGCAAGTAAAGACTATACCAGGGTAATGACATAGGAGTTACACAGGTAGAACAGCCTGTTGCACTTGTTGATGCTGCAAGATGAATTCTTGTGAGTTCCTGCTCAGCAGTCAATGGATGGCGCTTTTTTCAACATAATGTTTCCTATACTTTCAGGTCAAAGAACAATTAGCAGCAGAAAGAAGAAGAAACAGTTCACCCACCGCCACTCCCAGAATCACAATCACTAGCACCCCCGTTTCGTCCACCCCAGATGGGGTCAAAGAACTCCACATATCATCGGAGAATAACATAAGAGGGGAACCGGTAGGGAGTGCAGATACACCAGCAACACCAGTATCAGCTAGAAGTACAAGGTCAACGCAGTCATATTCATCAGGTATGACCTGGGCAAAACTTGGGCTAGTGGTTGGAACAAAGTGAACAGAGAAATGAAGGGCAAAATGAAGGAAGGGGACACATTGTTAGTGTAGATATACAGGCAGCAATAGTATAGGCCAAACAATAATTTATTGGACAATTTAAACAAAAATCCATGGTACGGGTTGCATTTACAAACAACAGGGCCCTGCACTCTGAATTTCTGTTTAAACTGTCCAATAAATTACTTTTTTGCCTATAGAAGTACAAGTAACGCAAGTCATAATTATCAAGTATCAATCAGACTTGGGCAATGTATATGGCCCAGTGGGAAAGCTCCTGAATGTTATGGCCTTAATTCTGGTTTGTTGCTAATTATTATTTTCAAAGTCATAGTAGTGCAAAGATGTAGCTTATGAGCCCATCACCACACTAAGGGCTGAACTATATACAGCCTCTACATGGATGTTTTGCTACCAAACATGTAGTTGTGGCGTAAAACTTTTGACTCAAAATAAAATAACTTCAACACCGATTTCAAAACAGATTAAACTGTGCACTAAATGGCACATGTTGAATAGAAACCAAATGAAAAGGCTTTGATTGTCTTACAAGTTAAGTCCTTGCATCAATTTGGCTTTGAAAAAGTAATTCAAATTCTTGTTAAATACCTTTCAGAGGGTCAGTAACTTTCTATAGGACTTTCCTTTTTGATGAAAATCTCATGAACTTTACTGTACTTCGATATATTATTCATTATATACTGCATTAATATATTTAAGCGTTTTGATACCCTATTGAATAATTTCAAATAGTTTCAACCATCTTGAGAAAACCCCGTAAATAGTTCTTTTGAAAAGACTATTTATGGGTTTTACAGGACTATTTACAGGTTTTGAAACACTATTTACAGGTTTTCTGTGCAATTTATAGCCGCGTCACTTTCATGCACTGACTTAAGCCAATATGCGCATTAACCTATTGCTTTCATTCATGGTTATAGCATTTTGTTAGTGCATTTTTTTTAATAAGATTAATAAAATTAGGCCATTGGGCAAGTAAAAATTACATAATTAAAAAATGTATTAATACAGTATATAAATAAAACTATGATCCTTCAGTGACTAAACTTTTGCTATTTTACTTCTGGGCTGCACCCCTCAGTAAAATAGCAATTTCAGTCACTTCAGGATCATAGTTTTAACCAGAGATCTTATTTTATTTATTTTTATTTCAGACATATTTAAAGAGGGTAGCCAAGATCAGTGATCTAGCACTGCTTTCCACAAGGGCCCTCTATACATAAAAATTATACAATATACAAATATAGATTTAAAAATTACTTAAATTTACATACTATACACATTACACCAATATATTAAAAGATAAAATAACATCAAAAATAGATATTTATGAATATACAAGATAAGAAATACCAAATATGTGAGCACACTATTTTAGAAATTTGCACATAAAAAAAAAAAAATTGAGCACCTAACAAAAATAAAGTGGAAAAAAAAAGAGAAGCTTTCACCCACCATAATGAAATTTTCACACATACAAACAACAAACATACTCTTGACATGCTCGATACCTCTCTAGAACCAAACTCATATATAGAATCTACTCACCTCATACTCACAGAAACACACTAGCTAACAAGCACACATACCAAACCTGCTTCTACCACACATGATTCTTTATCCCTCACGAAAACCAGAAAAAAAATGTCAATTCCAAAATGCTTACGTTCCTGGATCAAGGATGAATGCCTTAAGATTCTTTTTAAAAATTTGCATGCTGGTGGACTGTTTAATATTTTGTTGAAGATGGTTCCACAGTCCTGCCCCGTGTTTCCTGAAGGTGCGCCTGCCCCAGTCTGTTTTGCTGTGTTGAATGTAGATGTTGTCAGACTTCAAGTCTATATATATTTGTATACTATTTGTTTTGTCAATCTCTCCTAGATGTGACGTCAGCAGACAGTGGCAGCAGAGAATACCTCATCCATCCAACGGAACCGTTATCAAGATCAAACGAAGAACTCTCCATCATCGAAACCACTGTACCTCCCAAAGAAAAGAAGAAAAGCAAGAAGAAAAAGTTTAATTCATTATCCAAAATCTTTGGCAAGAAAAACAGGCCTACATTAGAACAGATTTTTGATGGTGAGTGTGATATAATATAAACACATGTTATATTTTGTAGAGATAATTTTGGTACTCAAATTATCGATCAAAGGCCAGAAGAACAAGATTTTAAAAATGTTTGTATAGGAGAACTAAGTGTCAACACTGCAATTACACACTCCAAATATATCCAAAAGAAATTAATCATTGTATACCATTATTATTAAGCAGACATGTTTTGGCTCAATGTTTTAACACTCAGAAATTCCCAACCCTTCATCAAGCAAATAAATTTGTAGGTTCAAATTCGTTTAGGCCTAAAAAAAATTGTTTGATTGGCGTAACCCGATCTACCCTAATTTTACCACCGACCCTAGATATTTTTTATTTTTTTGAGCATGGTAAAAAACCTCCAAATCCCAAATTTAATGGGAATCGATTCATGGGAGCCCAAGATATGGCTTGCAGGACATTCAAAA
>JXSR01S074609.1:8323-34449 GCA_000969725.1 Ophiothrix spiculata | reverse complement strand
CAGAAGACATTTGACCACAGAACTCAATGGTCTTATTCAACCCGCAAGGTATGTTGATCAGGTCGGTCTTAGAAATGTGTATTAGTTTTTTATATGAAAAATTTACTTATAATTTGTTTTAAAAAGGCAATTTTCACCCAAATTCCAATGTTTTAAAAACTGCAATTTTAGAAATACTTCCAACTACTAACTTATATCCATTGTGTGGAACGTACGCGTTAGAATGCGTACATTTTGAAAATCGCAAAAAAGGGTATGATTTTAGTCGCTTCCGTATGTGCGTAGTTGTAAAATGCGTAACATCAACATTAAAATGCGTACAATTTTATTATCATACACAATGATATATTTTTACAATATCCACCTACCCCTGAGCCAAAGAAAAACCTACCATAGCGTCAAACCAAAATGGCGACCGAGCAAAGAAAAATCTTTGTCGGTACGGGTCGATTCGAGGGTTAACTAATGACTACACCAAGGGGTGGACCAAAGACAATTAATACAGACTGAAAGGTCTGACAGACAAACGGTACTGGTGTAACACAGACAAAAAAATGCACACACAATTACAATTATCATGCAAGTTGAAAGTTTAATAGGCAAAAATGTAGGATACAAATAAAAAGAGTGCAATGCAAATTGGATACAATATGAAGGTTGCAAAGCTAAAAAGGGTGCCATTTTCACTTTTTTGTAAGAAGGGTGCATGAGTAAAAGGGTACAATTCACTATTTGCACGGTTCGTCATTTTCAGGGAGAGCCTCGATTTGACAGTCAATTAAACTAGTATGTTACATAATGATGTATTCACTTCATGCAAGATTTAATGAGTTTTGAAAGAGGGAATCAAACTGTTAATCGTAATGTTATGTAAGTTCCCATTCATCTCGCAAGCTAAGTCTAGACTCTCCCCAAAATGGCGAAACCATGCAATAGGCAATAGGGTGCCACTCTAGATCCATTCCACACAGTGAGCAGCATAACCATTCCTGTTTAACTTGAATATTGATAGTAAAAGAGACAGTTATCTAGTTTCTTGAAATAAATTATCAAAATTATGAAATCCTTTGTAACAAGCAAAATATATTTAGTGAAAAGATCTTTTTTAAATAGATGTATCTTCCTAAAGAATAATATTCATTTCAAATCAACAGCTATATGTTTTGAAACAAAAATTTAGGAAAATACAAACACTATTGGCAAATCCGTAAGAATGGAATTTGGGTGAAAATCAGTCTTTTCAAGAGCAAATAGTATGAGTTTGTTTCTTTGCTTTCAATTTAGTTATATCTCTCTTGGATTCAATTTCAAGTAAGTTTTCATAGCTAAGTGGAATCATGGCTAGTATTTCTAGTTTTACAATATTTGAATCCAATCTTTGTCATTAATTTTCCTTCCTTTATTTGTTAACTGTTGATTTGTCTCCATTGTCTTATACCAGATCCACACTAGATGCCTTAAGCGCGGACGGCAGACTAAGACGCCCAAGTGCCAACTCATTAAATAGAAATTTTCAGAGAAATTACACGAGTACGAACACAGAGAGTCGCAACGGCAAGCCAACATTCAGAGTAAGTCCTCCAACAATTGGAATAAGTTTACCCATACCACTAGCTTGAATACCAAGCATCAGTTCTCAACTGAATTTCATCATGGTTGACGGGCTGTCTCTAACACGCTCACATGATCACAAGACTAACAGGCCAATTCACTATGGCATTTATTATAGTGCATGCAGTTTTATCATTGTGTATTACCCAGTTCAAGTAATGAACCACAGAGCTAGTTTATAATAACTTATTTATCTATCTACAACATTTTTTCTCAAACTTGATTCATTAAAACCTCATTTCAGCTCATTCAGGGTATTTTTTACCCTAAATTAAACAATTTTATCATTATTTTATATATTTATTTTGCAAATCTAAATACCCTACAGGGTTATTGCCAACAGTGTTTAAGTGGCTGCTTTAGTTGAAATTCATTTTTTTATTCTGGAAAATGTATTTAAACATCCATATAAATAATGATCATGTCTTTTATTGAATCTCATCAGGCGCATGTTCATCTAACCATTATGAAATAAGATAATATGTATGTATTAACGTTTGGAGTTCACGGTTAATAACAAAATAGTTTACAAAGAGCTTTATTCGTTCTGTGTAATTGTATAAAATCATACAAATTCTCTGCCCACCCAAATGACAGCCAGTGACTCCTGAGTCCGTACATCATACATGTGATGGATAAGCTTAAAAAATGGCTATTTTCACGGCCACTTTCGAAGTTTTTGGTTTCACTTTATGATAAAAATAGTATATTTTAGTGTTAACAAAAGTCGATTTATCATTCGTCTGTAACTGATTTTTACCTCAACTGATCAGAATCTGAGAATTTAATGTGATATTTCAGGGTTTTTTTTTCTGTGATATTATGAGTTGCAATGTTTACACTGGGCATCTGAACAATAGAGGGGCTATGATAGCTTATTTAATATGGTCTCTATATAGGGACTCTATTATATAGCTTGGATGCCGTGATGCTCAATTTGACACGACGATCGTGATTTGAGCCTGATAAAATGGAACTTAACCACCGATTAATTAAAAAAAATACTAATTAGTTTCTTAAAAATCATAATCTTGCCGCCCATGGATAATTTCAGTTAAAGGTGATGCGCATGAAAATGTTAATAATAGATGATATTTGGTGATTGAACACGTGTACGGTTAACCGTTTGTAAATGTTTACGGCAGTTCCGTTCATGTACACGTTTACATGAACGAAAATATACTAATATCCTGCACATAGTCACTTTCCAGTCACCCACGTGGGGAACTTGGCAGTGTAAGTTTTGGGGTTCCCTTCTTACACTCCCTTACACTGACCGTATTGTTCAAATGAACCCCAACTTGTGCACTAAGGAAACATTTAACCGTGATATGCAAATTATTTGTAACAATACTGTAACAAATGACTGTACTACATAAACATCACTGATATTCATTCATACAGTCTTTTGGTATTACCATATTTTTGATACATACATATTTTGCATATGATGGTTAAATGCTACCTTCTTAGGTAGGCCTCAGTTTTTGCAATACAGTGACACATCTCGAAAATATGCTGCACATAGTCACTTTCCAGTCACCCACATTGGGAAATTGGCAGTGTAGGTTTTGGGGTTCCCTTCTCACACTCTCTTACACTTACCGGAATTTGTGAAGGAATTGTCATGGTTCAATATATATACTTGCATCACCAACTTATATACTAGATGCAAAATATTTATCTCAATTTCATATTTATTTTATATCCAACTTGCGACTGGCTTTTCAGGAGAGTTGGTCTTCGGATAAGTCATGATGTTGAAGACATGACTCACCAGGTGACATAACTCAGATTGTTTACATTTTGTGGTTATGGTACCCACTAAGATTCATCCATTTATATTGTTATCATTTGTACCCATTCCTTGTTGTTTATTTTAAACATTTCCATCCATTCTAGATCTGTGTGTGATGGTTGCAACCCTAAAGCTGAATTCGTACTCGTGACGCATTGCGTTTTGAAACGTACGGAGCATGTGTACATTGAATTTTCAGCTCAAAACTACAATGTACACATGTGCTGTGCATTTCAAAACGCAGTGCGTCACGAGTATGCATTCAGCTTAATTCATTTACCTCATATAATCTCATTCAATGATCTTGTTGATATTTAGCTTGAATCCTCTAGTTTGTTTTCTGCATCATCCATACTTCATTTCTATTGAAATAATGGGTGTCTTTGGTTTGAACCAAACAATGTGTTGGGGCACTTGACCTTTTTCTGTAGAAGCATTTTGCCCTGATTTCTGAACTAGGGACCTTCAGATTTGACTGATTTGAAAAAGGGATAAAGAGATCTTAATTAACTTTAAGAACTAAACTTTTATGGTCAATTTGACCTCCTTAGGCTTAGCGTCCAAAGACATTCGCTCGCCCGAGTGACATTCGCTCACCCTACTAAGAAAACTTTGCTCCAACAGGAAGCGATACTCGCTTAACAAATTTCATGACATTCGTTACACTTCACATTGAATTAATTGGAGCGAAGATTGCTCCAGATATTCTTAGGTTTTTATTCAATAATCTTAGCACTACAACATACGCAAGTGACATTGGCTTTCATCGATCGCGCAATGCAATGAGAGCAATTTTGCTTTCTGTTTTAGCGAATAAGTCAGATCGAATATCAAGAGCGAATGTCACTCTGCCGAGCGAATGTCTGTGGATGCCATGCCTTAACGTGCAGCTTCAAACTCAACCAGCGGTTAACTGCCCGGTGGTTCTTTGTAGTTGCCATTGCTCAAAACAACAATCACCATCAGTTCTGGGCGGTCAATCGCTGGTTGAGTTCTGAAGTGACCCCTAACTAACTAAATGGCCATGGGATAACGTAACTTTTAAAAGGGATTGGAACAAAAGTCTATCAGTTTGTGCTTGAATTGGAACCGATAGGGTCAAGCGGACCTATGTCATACGCAGCACCATGATCTAAAAATAACACGGGTTGGATTTCGTGCGTGGTGAAAACAATCAATATTTCAGCCAGGCATCCCTTCATTTTCTTTCTTTTTTAGCGAGAAGGAAATATGTGAAATGATCAGCTGTTTGTCATTTTGTTGTGGTTTGAATACCACACATCTCATTTGATTTTGGAATCAAAATATTTTGAAACTTTGCTAAAATCAATCAAAGTTTCCGCGAGCCAACATTTTTCTCTATAGAGTTGATGGGAAGTCGGCAATTGTTTTCACCGTGCTATTTGGACAAACGTCCCGGATGTAAACAAAACGCTTGGATGTCCGCTCCTGCCTATAGGAGTGTCAAGCAAGATTTTACCGGTTACATTTTCTTGACATTCTCTTTGATCCTGATTGTCTTTAACGTTAACAATTTACCTTCTTGCATTTGTGATTGTAAGTTTTGCTTCATGTTTAGAATATTCATACTTGCCAACTGTTCCTATTTAAGAGGAACGGTTCTGTTTTTGGCAAAAGAAAAAGGTTATTTTTACCAATCCGTTCCTCTTTTTGTCAAACTCGCCCTATAATAAAGTATAGGAAAATGGGAAATGTTCCTCTTTTTGGACAAAAAGGTGCCCATTTGTCCCTCTTTCCAGTTTTCAAATGTTGGCAAGTATGGAATATTATATGTAGATTTAGAATATTATGCAGATTTTTATCAATATTTTTCCAATAAGGTGTGAAGTATTTTATTAAGTTTGAAGCTCTCACACTGGCACTGTTCCAGATGTAATACAGCTCCTTTTTAAATCTTCTATTTGTAATGTAATTTGTGAACCCGTTCAATTTTTGAAATAGTTATTCAAATTGTGCAACATTATGCTTCTGCAGATAACATGCTTATATTGGCCAAACATTTGCCAATATGTTAAATATCGGGCAAATATTGATATAAAATTGGATGGATTGAGCATGATACAAAAAGATATTGGTCAGGCTATGAGTTTTGCGAAATATCGTGCTAGATGCGCAGCGTCGAACTCGATATTTCTAAAACTCATAGCGAGACCAATATCTTTGAGTATCATGCGAAAAAATCCATCCAATTTTATCATTATTATGTTCAAAATCTGACATTTTGTTTTCTGTCCGATATCCCTGTCCGATTTTTTTGGAAATCAGTCAGCTCAGAACATAATAATGGTCAATATATGTTTAATATCAGGCCAATATTGGCTCAATATTCATAGGGCCAATATTGGGCCAAGGCCAATGTTATCCCAATGTCGGTCCAATATTGGTTACCAAGGCAATGCCAATGCTGTTGGAGAGCCAAAATTGGTCCAATATTTTAATGTTATTGAATATTCATTATTGAAAATCAAAAAATGCCCATGGTCCAAATATGTTATAGATACCGCTTTATGCAGGGACCAAATTGTTGTCAGACTTAGTATCCTGCAATGTAAGAGGTTCCTTAGTTGGAATCCAACATAAATAATTTTTTGCCTTCTTTTTAAGGGGTTTTCTCAAAGATGCAGTTGCTTACAATTGCGGGATAACAATTTTTTTCATAATAGTAAACAAATCAAAAAAATGTTTGCATCCGTTTTGCGTGGGCAAATTTCAATGCACACTGAACGCATGCTTTACTAATGTGTTTGGTTAATCACGAGCTGCATCGCTGCGTTATATATACGCGGGAAATTATGCAGTTGCAGTGGTGCCATAAAGTAATCAAATTTAATTGAAAAATGCCTGTTTTTGTTATTTTTCTTGAAAACCAACACAATGACCCTATTTTTCATTTCAGTAATTTGATGTGCGCAAAAAATGCTTTAACATTAAAAATCAATGGAGCATTTACTATTTTACTCAATGATCTTGCATTGACCAAACTTTTATGAATACCCCTTTGGTCAGTGTGGGTCAGATCAAGGTCAATCAGGTTACAGGTCATTGAAGGTCAAATCCCATAAATAGTCATAATGGTGACCCAGAGTTATTTCAAGGTCACTGAAGTAATTCAAGCTTCAATGCCACATGGATCAAAGTCGTACCATGGATACTCTTTCTCACAGGTGTGTCCTAGTGGGATCAGGGCAAGGTTATGGTGGAACTTCTCTACTTCTTTACAAACCATGGGAGATGCATGGGTTGCATTTTTTGACTTACTCTCTTTCATGATTGTGAACAATATTCTACAACACTTTTTAAAATATTTCTGTATTTTTCATAATAATTATCCAGACTCTGTATGAAGCATTCAAAATCCAACGGCTTTGAATTCTTTCGTGTCAACCAATATAAAATCTTATAGGCATACCACTGTTATAAAGGCTTTGAAACGATATCAGGATCTTCCCATCATGCCTTGCTTCCAATGGTTTGTTTTTTGTACGGGTTTTTATGAGAGGGTTTGGGATGAAATAAAGCACAATTAGCAGACTTCATTCCAATTTTTGCATTCCAATTATGTTTCATCACTAAACCCTCTCATTTAAACCCGTACAAAAAATCAATTGAAGCAAGGCATGATGGGAAGGTCCTAATATCTACTTTTAAGGCCTATGTATCAGCAGCTGTTGATAGAAACTTATCTACGGGCTCTTAATAAACCATTATGAAGAAATTAGTTTGAAACCTGTGTTAGGTATTAAATCTTTTTTGCATTCATTTAACTAATAATGAATTTTGCTATCATATCTCTTCCTTTGTTTTTCCATCCCATAAAGTTCGAAATAATTCTCAAATGTCATATCATACACCCATCATTTCATTGCTGTTATTGTAGTAATGTATTGTAAGATTGATTCTCTCAAAGAAACTTGTGCATATAACATTGATTTTTTTCATATTTTTTGTACAGGGTTCACTAGGGAGAGCCTTGGGAAGAAAACTCCGCAATGAAATGAACTATGCATCAACATTCAGCGCTGTGCCTGAACAAGTCAGAGCCAAGTCTAGAAGTCAGGAGCTAGAGGTCAAAGAGAGTACGATAGTATGATTGACTGGGACTTGGACTTAAAAGTTAGTCTTGTGTTTGGACAGGCTGAAGGATAATCAAGAGGCCATAAGGTCAGAGGTCAAAGGTCAAAGAGAGCATTATTATTATAGTGTGTTTGACTGATTGCTACAAATGGATTTTTATTGCTATACTTCAATATACATCATTATGCTGTGTCTGAATTGATCAGAGCCAAATGCAGAAGCTAGGAGGTCAAAGGTCAAAGAGAGCATTATTATAGTGTGTTTGACTGCTTGCTACAAATGGATTTTATTTGGTCTTTGCATTGCTATACTTCAGTATACATCATTATTGCTGTGCCTGAATTGATCTGAGCCAAACGCAGAAGCTAGGAGGTCAAAGGTCAAAGAGAGCATTATTATAGTGTGTTTGACTGCTTGCTACAAATGGATTTTATTTGGTCTTTGTATTGCTATACTTCAGTATACATTATTATGCTGTGCCTGAATTGATCAGAGACAAATGCAGAAGCCAAGAGGTCAGAGTTCAAAGGTAAAAGAGAGAGCATTATAGTGTGTTTGACTGCTTCCTACAAATGGATTTTATTTGTCTTTGCATTGCTATACTTCAGTATACATCATTATGCTGTGCCTGAATTGATCAGAGCCAAATGCAGAAGCTAAGAGGTCGAATGTTAAAGAGAACACTTATAGTATTAATCATTGCAGCCAACACCATAAGTCTGTGTATTGTTATACGTCAGTTGACATTATGCTGTGCCTGAACGGTTTAGAGCCAGAAGCTAAGAGGTCAGAGTTCAAAGAGAACACTAAGTATGAATCATTGCAGCCAACACCGTAAGTCGTGTGTATTGTTATGTCAGTTGACATAATGCTGTTCTTGAACGGTTTAGAGCCAGAAGCCAAGAGGTCAAAGGTCAGAGAACATTTATAGTATTAACCATTGCAGCCAACACCGCAAGTCTGTGTATTATTATACGTCAGTTGACATTATGCTGTGCCTGAATGGTTTAGAGCCAGAAACCAAGAGGTAACTGTAGTTTGATTCTCTGCTATTTGCACTAGGATCTTATCGGTTTCTGTATTGCTATACTTGGTTTACATTGTAAATGCTGTGTATTGCTATACTTGGTTTACATTGTAAATGCTGTTCGTGGACATGCAAGATTCAAGTGGATTGGTCTTTAACCCAAAAAGCTATAAATGCCATTTTATGATACAGTATTAGTTGAAATAATAGCCTATAACCAGGATAAATTTTATGACTAGCATAACTGCCATAACCAGGGTTTTAAACTCAGGTATTGATGTTATTACCAGGGTTAAAGTAATACTTGTATGAACTTTTATCAGCTGCCATTATGCCATAACCGGTTTTTCATTTCTGAACCAGGGTTAGTCATTTATATATTGTTCATCCTTTGTCAGCTTTAGGTCCTCACAAGTTATAATATCCAAGGTTCTTGCCGATGTTAAGATATATAAATGCAATAAGTCATCTTTGGCCTTTTTTTTTTTTGGAAGTATGATTTAAAAAAAAAAAAACCTGTCATAGTTTCATTTGCTGCTTTTTGTCCCTTAGGCTGCGATCACATAGAAGTATACGGTATTCGCTATACGCTATTCGATGGCTATATCTTATATCGGAACGGCGAGCTATACGTTTTTTCGAATAGTGCCTTCTTATGTGAACAGGTAGCATCAAATTAACGTGTTCTATTGAACCTATACGCGTGCCCAAGTGAAATCGTGCACCGTATACCCGAATAGTATAGTTCTATGTGATCGCAGCCTTACACTATCAGAAGTGATAATTTGGTTCCAGATATTTGACCCTTTCATGTAGTCACAATGAACCAGTCAATTTCAGCTTTCAAAAGTAAGGTTTAGCTGCTTTAAAATGTAGCTCAGAATTGGTGTTTCCTCTATGGGTTTTGAGCTGCGCCAATTGCAATAATTTTGACACAGTTGACAGGGTGCTTGCACCACAATCACATGCTAAGGCTCAAAATTGGCTTGATAGAAAATTTCGCGCCAATTTTGTTGCCTTTTGCGCCAATAGCACGCCATATGGCCTTAGCAGGAACACTGCTCAGAATCATAGTCACATTAGTCCGATCTTGGTACAGATATCAAAATATATGAGTTGCAGTTTCTGCAATAAATAATTTTGTGGCTCAGTAACTGTTTGATGCAGTGTGTTGAATTCTTGCATCTTGTGCCGATCAAGTTTAAGGTTGTTTACGTTTATGATAGACAAATCTAAGTAAAGGTTAATCTACCTAAATAAATAAAAATAGGACATGGACTGTATGTAAAAATAACAGGAAGATATTGAGACCTTATAGTGTAAGAGGATTTTTAGACCCCTCATAACATACAAACTAAAGTGGTATGACCTAACCAAAAAGAAATTGAGATTGTTGCTACTACCATTGATGTTAGCAAATATTTTGGTTTCAACTTCAAAGAACAAAGACTATGGATATATTATAAAAACAGTTATGCCTATACTTATTTATTAGGTGGAATTAATGGAAAATATCAATTGTGAATGGGGCTCTCCACACGGACAAATCAATCTGTACTTCGCACATCTAGATGCATGTAGATTAAACTGGACTTCAGCAAATGATTGCATGCGCGTGTACATACGCGTAGTTGCGCTATTTCTACGCACGCCAATAAGTGCACAGTGAAGTAAAATCAGATTAATGCGCGACCGTGTGAACACAATCTGCACTTCGGAAATCTACATTCATCTAGATGCATCTACATTTGACGCTTCCGTGTGGAGAGCCCCATTGTTGAGTATGTTTACTAACATGGACATGGAATGTGTGCTGGATTTACAGGCTTAATATATTCATACATCTTTAAATTATTAATGGCGATTATTTATCATGATATATATGGGCTAACCCATTTTAAATCCTTCTGAAGTCTTCCACGGAGGAGTAGGGATTGAAAATGAAATGGCCAACTGGACAGCTCTGTCAGTTATTTACACTCCATCAGTAGTACACAAGAAGCTGGTTCATTCAGCATTCTTACTCCCCTGGAAAAGAAGTTTCTTAATCTGTAATACAGGGAGTGTTGATCTAAAGTGAATTAGCCCAATAAATTTTATTTGACTATTATGGTTGAATCCAATAAGATTTTAGACACTTAACTTGTTTGTGACTGCTTATTGAACTGTATGGTTGCTTGTGGTCAGTACCGGTCAATTACATCCTCTATAGTCACTTGTGGCCACGCCAGTACCGGCCAATTACATCCTCTATTATAGTCATCAGAGCCAAATGGTTCAAGCTACTGTAATTCAGATATTGGTCTAAAGGTATTGTTCTAATTAAATGTTAACTATATATTTTATTTTAAATTATTTAAATCTTACATTCCTTAATACCAAGGACCTAATAAAGTAAAATTGTTCATTACACGTTACTTGCCTTAAACTTTTGTACGCTTGATTTTGACATTTCACCGGTAATAAATCATCCAATATTTAGTCCACAACCCACTTAAGTTACCAATTTTCATCCCTTGAAGGACAGGAATATGCCTTCAGGGTATCATTGTGTCCTTCACAACCCTCAAAGTAGACCACATAGTAGTGGTTGGGCTAATTATTGGATGATTTATTACCAGTGAAATGTCAAAATCAGTGGTACAAAAGTGGCAAGTAACGTGTAATGTTATTTTTCAATGTTGTGAAATAAGTATCTTAAAAAGGTTAAAATGTAATTAGACCTATATGGTAAGCTTACTGGTTCCCAATGATTATTAAGACAAGTTTTTTTTTTCAATTCTTGCTTAACTTTGAGGAAGTTAAATGTGATAATTTCTGAATTGAATTTGCCATTAGAACGTATAACAGATGCAGACTGTTGAATTCAACAGCTTATCCAAACAGCTCCTCAACTACTTCACCTATATAACTTATACTCATACCCGATATTTGTAAAATTGTGCTCTCAATTAAGCTGGGTATATTTAAACCTAAAAAATATTAAGGCAAGCTCCACAAGAGCTTCAGATGTATGCATCGATGTACATCTTAACAGTAAAGATTGTGTCCTCTTGATGAGGCATCAGTCAACCAGGTGTAGATTTCATTACCATATTCCAAAACATGTACATGTTTGCTTCTACACATTATACCTACGATCCTACCAAGTTGCCTATCAATACCCACAGACACAGTGTTTGATGTGCTCAAATGTGCCATCTGTTGGATCTACATCGATGTACATCCCAGGAATCTGCATGGATGTACATCCCAGCTAATGTGGAACTTACCCCAATATCCAATGTATTTCAGAATTTTTTACCGGTTACATTTTTGTAGGTTTTACCCATTATTATGCTTTGAAGGATCCAATTGCGAAAAAACTTGGTTCCTGAGCATAAAAATGATAAAATTGAATGATTTTCGTCCCATATTTATTGGTCGAGCTGAGTTAATAGCGAGACCAATAAATATGGGCTCAATCTATCCAACTTTATAACAAAGTTGGTGTCACAATTGGTAAGACAATATAAACAAGTATGCAGGTTGCAGGCAATCTAGCATATCACATCATTTTTGCATTTACATGCGATTGGGCACTGCACCCTGGATTTGTGTTTATATTGGCTATGAAATTGCGACACTTCATAACCAGTTGGTATGAAAATGAAACAGTGAAAATGTTTCGTTGTACACAAAATTGATTTCCAAGCAATTAGTGCCTAGTGTGTGTGACAGATTTTGTATTCAAATGCAACATAAAACCTGGGAGGTCACTACAGTTGATACTTATACACCATCCATGATAAAACACTGAAAAGTTCGTGTGTTTTAGCAAGGGACCTCTGATTTTCTTGGTGAATGTTTCAAAAATTTGAATGGAGCCGCTGGGCATCAAAATCAATTGCTAATCCATGGAAAGGCTGACTTGATGAATTGGTGTATTTATCCCAAAGAAATTTTAAAATGGAGAATCAGTATTCGTTATGATGTGTTTAGCACAAATCAACAACTCTGCATCCGATGCATTGGCGTATTTTTATCATGATCGGGCAGCTAAAGCCACCCCCGCATTATAAAAATATGTGGACGCATGGGTGTGTTTTGTTGATTTGTGATGAACAACTCTGTATCGTGTTTGATTTCCTAAATAGGACAACAGTTGATTACAGTGGATGGTGTACATGGTGTTGATGTAATGACCTCTCTGGGAACAATAATTGTATATATTGTAAACATATTCTATATACAGCATTATGGAAATTATTTCATTTTTGGTTTTTTTAAGCTGCGATCAAATATCCTTGCACAAGGGACTGTTTTTTACTTAATCCCTCGCTTGAATCTTAATCACTTTTTTTTTGAAAAGTACAACAGATAATATTATTTCAGAATGTGTCAGCTATATCAGAGTATGTACATAGGCTATTTTTGACTAATTTCCATTAACTTCAGTTTAGCTAATCTCCAAGGTTCTAGAATGAGCAGGGTTCTACATATATTTGTTCAAAACCTAAGGAAAGGCCAAATCATAGTCGGCCTCCAAACAAAATTTTTCCTACCAAACATTTGGTCGTGACGTCAAAATGACGAGTGACTCCAAACAAAATACAACACCGAGTTGAGACCAAATAAAATTTTGCACTAGATTGCACATGCTATTGAATTGCCATATACATTGGACCAAATGTTTGCTAACCGTTCATACTTTAAGTTCGATGGCAAATATTTGGTTACGTCACGACCAAATGTTTGGTAGGAAAAAATTTGTTTGGAGGCCGAGTATGAATTCGCCTTAAGGACTAGTTATTTATAGCAATAAAGTTGCCTCATGTAGGAGCTTTAAGGGAAGGAGGTATAAAGGAATCACTAACGCGATGGAGAAAAATTTGGCTACAACTTTGTGCGGTAGGCCACAACCTTGCCCGGTCACTGCTTTGATTTTTCCAGATGGAAAATGGCTTGATTATGCACCTGTGGATTATTATAAAAAAAGTAGAGGTGCATTATCATTAAGCCTTCGATGGCCATCGTAGAAAATCAAAGCTGTTGCCAGGTTACGGCCGAGGCCTTATTGTGCTTCAGCGCCAAATAAATTGTTATTGTAGCCCTGGCACACAGCATAATTTGTATATTTATATAAATACTGGTGCTTTGTACAGTAAGAAAGATTGAAGTCACAATTTTTTATTAACTATTTTTGTTCCCACATGTTTATTAGAGATTAATCAGTAGCTTTTGGAAAGATTAAACGTGTTATTGAAATTACATGGTTTTAAGGAACATGAGATCCAATCAAAAGGTGAATCAGGATCTGATTTCACTGGAGCCTGTTTCATAAAAATTTGAATCAAGAGTATGTTTGATTTATCAAGCGTAAAATAGGTTGATACAATATGAATTTACGTTTGAAATCAAACGTACGCTTGATTCAAATCTTTATGAAACGGGCCTCAGTAGTGTTTAACAATGATTGCTAACTACTAAAATGATCAATAGGTAGCATGTAGTTTCTAAGCCCCGAGATTAAGCAGTCGCTGATAAGCAGGAAACCAATGGCCCAACTTATAAGCAATCATTTTTCATTTTGTTTCATCTTTTTTTTCTGTATATAAATGAACAAATGTGTCAGAACATTGGCTAGCATTTTGTGCTAATTTTAATCTATAGATCTTTCAAAAATATTTGTTTCCTTTTCATCATTTCCAGTTATTTCAGTTCTTTCAAAATTTATACTTCTTTGTGAAAAGTCAGTGTTCAGTCACATTCCTTTTTCAACAATATACCAAAACAAATTCCTGCAGCTGTGGTTTATATCTTGAAATATAACAATAGTCATTACATTTCCCTTTAGACATGAAATTTAGACTAAATCCTGTCAGTCTTTTTTCCTTGAATAGTGGAGTTCAGAAATTGTTTTGAACCCATGAATTTCACAATCAGGTCCTATTTATGCTTGACCTCCATTTGACAAACCATGATTTATGTAGAACATTGTGAATTGAATTTTGTATTTGATGGTTCATATCCAGGAGATTGAAAACATTGTGTACCCACAAGATAGTTACCCTTGCTTAGCACTGACAGCCCTCTATTGTATTTTGTTGCAGAGACCTTCCACTTTTGGAGGCTTGGTTTTCTTTGTCCTGTCATAGAATAATGTCACTTTCTTTGAAAGTTTGTATATCACCTAATATATAAATAGCCTAATAATAATACTGTTCAGAAAGATTTGCAATGACCCCTCACACTCTGCATCCCACCAACTTTGTAAAGAGCTCTTTTCAGAGCCATGAAAGGTGAACAGGTGAAGACAGGTAATTGATCATTAAAAGCATTATGAACATATGCTCTGCACCCCACCAACTTGGTAAAGAGCTCTTTTAAGAGCCATGAAAGGTGAACAGGTCAAGACAGGTGATTGATCATTAAAAGCATTATGAACATATGCTCTGCACCCCACCAACTTTGTAAAGAGCTCTTTTCAGAGCCATGAAAGGTGAACAGGTCAAGACAAGTGATTGATCATTAAAAGCATTATGAACATATGCTCTGCACCCCACCAACTTTGTAAAGAGCTCTTTTCAGAGCCATGAAAGGTGAACAGGTCAAGACAAGTGATTGATCATTAAAAGCATTATGAACATATGCTCTGCATCACAGCAACTTTGTAAAGAGCTCTTTTCAGAGCCATGAAAGGTGAACAGGTCAAGACAGGTGATTGATCATCAAAAGCATTATTTCAAATTTCAAAAATCCTTACAATTTTTTTGAATTAAGTGTTGGCTATATCAATGTCATGATGTTTTCACAAAGTTTTCCTTTGTCATATCAAGATATAATGGGCTGTTTGGATGCAAATTTTGTAATTTGTTGTCAGTATGGTTGTAATCATTGATAACTTGCTCAAGCTGTGTCATTCACAAGTGTGGGATTTAAAACCAGATGGGTTTGGTGTTGTGATCGTTATGGTCAGTGGTTTAAGTCTTTGTTAACATGAACTACTTGGCATTGCAACAATTACATTGGTTTGTTCTGTGTTAGGGTTTAGTGGTCAGTCACACATATAGAAGCCAAATGTATGAATAACGTACACCGTTTTCGTAATTGACATACATGTATATCGATTACCAAAACTGTACAATATTCAAAGGTTTGGGCTCTATACTAAGATTTGCGACTGAGCCCATTATGTGTTTGATCAATGATCCAAACATCAAATTCAAGATGTAGTAGAGAATTATAGAGCATAGATGTATGAATAATGTACAGGTCATTGACATACATCTTGTATATCGACTACCAAAGCAGTGAACGTTATTTGTATGTTTGGGCTCTATATGATGATGTGTGAATGAGCCTTTATGTATTTGATCAATTATAGTTAAAACATCAAATTTAAGTTGCAATGGCGAATCATTACAGACCTGTTATTTGTTTTCAACTGTAGCTTGTCCAGTTCGCTATTATTCAGCCATTTTGCGATATTTGTAGTGTTTTATCTTTGTGTCTTCCCACTGCTCAGTGCCTATAATGTAAAATGTAAATATCAGATGTAGGCCTACTAGTGATATTGTATATCATGGCTGTTATAATTGATAATCATACACCCTATGAAATCACATGTAATCATCATTAGGCCAAAAAAAAAATTGTTTGTTTGTCCTCGCCCGACCGACCGTCAAAATTTGGCCCGCCCGTGTGCTTTATAAAGTTTTTTTTTTTTTATTTTCCAACTCTTATTTGAGGATTTTTCATGCAAAAAGATACAAAAATTCATCGCGAAAATCTTCAAATCATAAAAATGTGATTTGAATTAACATGAACTGTATTTCCCAATGTAGAAGGCATCTTAAGAATCAGTAATATATTGTTCTCGTAAGTTAAGTTAGTTCTTGTTCATTTCTTCAATTCTTTAAGGTGAGTTTAATGTACATTTATTACAAAAAAAAAAAAAAAAAAAAGCCGACCTACCGACCCGACCTTTTCGGAGGCCGTTATGGACAAACAAACAATGTTTTTTTTGGCCTTACATTAAGCATTCATATTATGAAAGTGTCAGTTATCAGGCCTGCTCAATAATAACCCAAACATATAAATTCACACAAACTATTAACCATGACACAACGTATGCGACACACCTGGTGTATGAATGGTAATTATCTCAGTCCTATGCAGTATTATTTTTGATCTGTTTTTGATGTAAATGACAGTTTTTTTTCTCTTTTCAAATAGATGGTAAGATTGCCCTGTTGTAACCTTTTAGAGCACAACCTTCCATCAAGTATCTGGTGGTTTAGTGTACATCATTCTGTATTGAATTGTGTACATTTACAGCATATACTTGATGAATATGTGTGATCTAAGTGAACATGTTCAAATTTAACCTTTGTGATTCTATAGAGTCTACACAGACTGCTCTGTGCTAAGATGTAATTCATTCTTTTAGTTACTTATGTTACTTAAAAGAGTTTACATTTTTATTTTGAATTCTGACTTAATCATATCAATGTTCCTGATATATGATTATGTAATAATTATTTAGGAAATATGCACATATTTGGGTTTCTGACAACTGGGGCTAGTTTTCTAATGCCATTTTAAACCATCAAAATATTTCACAAATTTCAAATCTTTACTATTGCTAATTTTGCAAGTATTGGATTGTTTTGAGGTGGTGGATGGTCATAGTTAGAAGAATCCCCTTCAGTATATTCACCCAATAGTGACAGTTGTAATGGCAGTATATGTAGTGACCACTTTGACACGTTAGTATTTATTGTGCACCAGATTTTGACTTTCAATTGGACACAGTCACATTGGAATCAACAGAGAGGGATAAAGCACTTTGGCCCATATTCACAAAAGGGTAATAACTTTATTCCAGGAATAACATTTTATTTCTTTTATTAGTGATGCCATTTGGTATGCACAAAAAGAAGAAAGTTTTATTATACTTTTTAAATATTTATTACCACGAAATGCAATTGGTCAGTTAAACCTGATGCGCATGAAAGCATTATGCCTACTTCTCCAAGTGTGTGTAACGCCCACGCAGGGAACAAATTGAAAAACTATCGCACCCCAGTAATCACATCAATTATCAATTGGCAATTCATATGGTGACTGAGAAGAATGGACATTTTTGGGGAATTTTTTGATGTGTTAACACCACATTTTAGTGAAATATTTTTGAGGTATAGAACAAATACAACATGGTTTATTTCGAGAAGTATTGAAAATTCTTGATCCCTTGTTGTTGGATGCGTGTGGTTACTTCCCTCCACTTCGCGCCGGGAAGTAGTCACACGCATCCAACACCTCGGGATCAGTAATTTTTCACTACTTCCCTCGATATTTTTATAATATCACATGCTAGTTATCCCAGGCTTTATAATATCCAACTTGGTTTAGGACTGCAAACTATCTCTGTTCTAAAAATAGCTATCCGGGATTAAAGTTATTCCGGGAATAAGTTTCGTAAATACAAGCCTTTGGTTTTTTAATCAATTAATTTTGAGCAAATCATATCACTGAACTTTGGCATTTGAATTGCATCGTAGGAGTTTCACAAAATTATTAAACCACAAATGATACATCATCTTTGGTGTTTCAAATATGAAGGGTTGAGATCCACAGGGCTGTATTTGCAAGGCAACAATCCCTAATTCAGTATCGTAGTGATTATGTAACTTCTCCAGCAACTGGTTCAAGCACATCCTCTGACAACCGTGTATGCTATACTTTTGTATGGTGATCATTTCGATCATGGTTCAAAACAAGAAAGTGTGAACCAGTTGTTAGGATGATAATCGGATTAACATTAACACTTCGAGACTGAATACTAAAGATTTCAAGACTGGGTGGTGCTTTTAAGATGAATGATCTATAACAGATGTGTATAAGATCATTCATCTAGAAAGACCCAGCAGGTCTCGTAAATCTTTTGTTGTTGGAATTGCTGAAATGCAGATATGGCCTTGTGGCTCTCATCCCTTGATATATAAGTAATTTAGACACAAACATGGCAATATGAATGAAGCCACCAGATGTTCTCAGTTGGGACAAAGAACGTCTTGAAATGCTTAACATTGTTTCCAGTCACATATTCCTGTTAAGCATCATATAACTTTGTACGTTGTACACACATCTGAATTTTGGTGTCAACATTATTTCTCTGTACGTGACTTATCACATGGCAGAATATTTTTATCTGAAATTTGATTTCAAGAATGTATTGATTAATTACCAATTGTGTGTAATTGTAGCAGTAGTAAATTTTGGTTTTTTCCACATTTTTTGAAAGTACATTTGCATTTGTTTTTGGACAGACATGTTATTGTAAGAACAAATGAATGCATTTTTAAACTCATGTTGTTTGAGTTCATTGATGACCATGAAATGAAAAATAATGGTGGTCAGAAACCAGGTTTTTATAGATCAAACAAAAATTGCTTGGAGACTGCAAACGAAAATTCAGAGTACACGGCCACATTGGTTTTAAATTTGATCCTCACACTGGACAATTATTTACACTGTCCCAAGAAAATTTTGTCCGACCTAAATGGTTTAACACATGTTTAAACACATGGTTAGTAGATAATAGAAACACTGTCTTATTTTTATTGCACATTTTTAAACACCTCCATGCATTTAAACACATGGTGAATAGTAACACTGTAAGCTTATGGTGAATTGCAACATTGTTTATTTTTATGCACATTTTAAACACATCCATCCTTTTAAACACTTGTTGAATAGTAACCATGTTTGTTTTGCACATTTTAAACACATAATCCATTTTGTAAACACAAGGCAAATAGTATGTAGAGTGTTTATTTTTTGCACATTATAAACACCAACGTATAGACACAGGGCAAATAGTAATGCTGTTTATTTTTGCACATTTTTAAACATGATATCAATCCTTATAAACGCATAGGCCCGTATTCCAGAAAGGTGTTTATTAGCTAAATCAAGGTTTTATTTCTCGTCAACAGCACGAATCATTGAACTGTTCTGC
Source organism: Ophiothrix spiculata (assembly GCA_000969725.1). NCBI lineage: Eukaryota > Metazoa > Echinodermata > Ophiuroidea > Amphilepidida > Ophiotrichidae > Ophiothrix > Ophiothrix spiculata. The sequence goes on along the minus strand of JXSR01S074609.1, from coordinate 14,913 downwards.
TTGAAAGCTGGGATGATGCGTATCATTCCTGGACAGTTGATGCTCAGTTAAACAATGGTTTAGCTAAACATCTTTCTGGAATACGGGCCATAGTGTTTGGTAACTATTTGATTCTGACTAAACAACAGTATTTTACATACCATTTGTGACTGTTCATTTGATCTAAATCCCGCAGTAAATGCAGCCTTTTGTCATTTTCACTTTTTTAAAAGATTTGCAAAGACCATGTAATAAGGATTAAAATGACATGTCAATGAACTTCACTCGATTTCCAGAGGTCAAGTTATGGTCCGACAAAGGTTATCTGGAGTAAATGTATAACTGAGATAAATGCGTTGAAAACTCAGTAAGCCCTATATTTTCTGTTCATTTTCCTCAGAGTATACTGACATATTTCATATTTGTGATAATTTTCTTGAAATGAAATTTTGCAGGTGTTTTGAAATAAGCATAAGGATTGCGAATCTGCCTAAAAAATTACGACCTTCACATGTATTTTCACCTGTAGCACAAAATGAAGTTTGCTGTATCTACGACTGAATTTGAATGAGCGGTTACAATTTTATCTTGTTACACACAAGTTTTAGTTGAATTGTTTTGAGCTATAAGAAGTATCGTTTATGACCAACAAATCTCTGTAGGTTGATTAGTATTTGGTTGTTATTTTACATGGCAAGAGCTAGACCTTATACACATAGCTCCATATAGCTCCATTGAATCAAACTTTGTGATCGTCATAGTTTAAACCCTTTTCCTTGCCTTATATGAGCAAAATGTAACCCAAATCTAGACAAAATTGTATAAAAGCACATTTTGTGACCTGTTTGTCTCAATAAGGTTTATTTTTGATCACTGCTTTCAAAATAGTATTGTAAACCCCAGGGTTTGTATGCGCAAACAGGTTTAAAGTTGGACCTGGTCTGAATGAAACTTACCTTCACTCTAAATTAGCAGTAGTAACTTTCTCCTTTTTTTTAAGGTGGTTTTCTAAGACCTACAATAGTTATTTGAAGTGTAAATTTTGTCATTTTTGACCAAGGTAAGTTTCACTTAGACCAGATGTAACTGTAAACCTGTGTTTGCATATGAACCATGATGTCTAAATGTAAATTAACAAAAGTGTTTCAAGTATAATTTTAACATTTTTTATTTTTTACTTTGTATGATATTCTTGGTGGGATTTAATGATTTCTCTTGTGTGTATATATATATATAGTTGGAAATGGAAATAATACTTGTATTTTGTCACTTCTTATTTTGAAGAGGTGTATGTAAATAAGAGATTTTAGTATATTATGAAAAGATTATTATAGCATACTATAACAGGATGCAATAGCTAATAATAGAGGAAGAGACAATAAAACCGATTATATGCTTCAATTATATTTTTGTTTGTTTGTCTGTTTTTTTGTTTTTCTAGGTTGGTCCTTAAGGCCTAAAAAAATATTGTTTGATTGGCGTAACATAGAAAAAAATAGGGTAGGTAGGTCTGAATTTTTTTAAAGTCTACGTTTCACATACAAGAACACAAAATATACGACACATGCACAAAAACATCTTCACTTTTTCTGTAACACATCTTTTATTTGTTATTTTGAATGTCCTGCAAGCCATATCTCAGGCCCCCATGAATCGATTCCCATCAAATTTGGGATTTGGAGGTTTTTTACCATGCTCAAAAAATTGGGTCGGTGGTAAAAATAGGGTCGATCGGGTTACGCCAATCAAATAATTTTTTTTAGGCCTAAGGGCCACATGTGGTTCATTACAGAGGAGGTGGGGGTGGGGGGGGGGATAATGCAATGTGTATTTTTAAATCGCTTTAAAAAACCCAATACTAACCAAACATTTGCCTGAAAATTAAAGGCAACTATTTGATTAAAAAATATAATTAGGTCACAGAAAATTCTCGATCAGGTTGTATTTTTTATTCATAGTTCATAGAGCTCGCCAAAATTTTGGGAGAGATCCTTGGCTTTAATCAAATATTTGCTTGAAAATTATCTTTAAAGGCATCTATTGTATCATATTATATTGTTATTGTAGAGTTATTTTTAAACCTGAATATATTGGCTGTCATGCTAGTTTACATGTAATAAAATAAAAGTAAAAACTGTTATGGTTAGGTCTTTTGAGTTCTTAAACCCCAAGAAGCTGTCCAAAAACAGATATTACATCAAGTCAAACTTCATCTGATTTATGACAAAGTCATAGAACTCCAAGCACATGCATAAAGCTTAAGCTTTGATATCACCTAAGGCTACATGACAAATAGCTAACTACATTTGTGGGGGCTTGAACCATGGCTTCCTGGTGAGTCATGCAATATGAAGCATGGGAACATCCACTCGGCCATCTGTGTAGACTTGAGAATGTGAAGTAAAATATATACCATATACTTTACAATGGCATATTGTTCTTTTGTTTACATAAAAATAGGTAGATGCTCAATTTACACACTGTGATGATTCAGCTTCTTACCATGGCTACTTCTTTCTGATACCTATATTGAATTTAGCTCTATTTTAGGGAATATCAAAATAAAAAGAGAAATGTGTCTAATTGCCCAAGACTGACATTTTATAAGAAACTATTAATACTAAGGGACATCAAAAGGGTTGGGAAAATCACAAATACGAGTAAAACGTGGTTGAATGAACATAATTTTCTTGAAGAATAATGTTGATTTCTGACTAAATGTTTATGCACTTTTCAGTAAAAAATGATTTTTCAGTCACTGACGTGACCGTTATGATTAGGTCACAAAACGTTCTTGGTCAGGTTTTATTATTTATTTTTCAGATTTTATAGTTCAGAGAGCTCACCGAAATATTGGGCGAACTCGACCGAGCATCAATGAACTCTCTTTCAAAATTTCAGAGGGAACTCACAACTTGAGAGAGCATATCGGGCGAGTTGCAAGTGAGTAGAAAATTTGTGAATGTGCTCGCAGCTCTTTAACGTCTCTTGAAAGTGTGTTGAGTTATGAGCGAGATCAGAGATTTTGAAAGAGTATTTACTGATGCTTGTGCCATACTCGGCCAAGTTCGCCGATTTAGCCATTTTAACAAATCGGTCGACTATCAATTGGTTCGCACCAATGTGTGAATTGGATTGTTGTTTGACAAACCTCCACTCAATAACATTTTCCCACATTTATCTTAAAAATTAATACACAAAAGTCTCATGATAAAATTGTTTTTAAAATTGAGAAAAGCTTGGATTTTTTATGGAGACTTTGGATAGTTAGATAATCTTTGCTTGGTCATTAATTGTTGTCGCGATTTTGACTATTCTAAGGGAAACTAGGCCTATTGTTATTTAATTGAAATAGTAAAATATTAGTGTCTGTACGCAGGACCGTCCTGCACTTAATTTTTGTGAAGTCTATACGCAGGGCCACCATTAGTTTATGGTTGGGTGTAGTAAGCTAATACATAAATGATTCCAAATATGGATATAATGATACTCAAAAATAACGCATATGAATATTAATGAGGTTTAAACTTGAAAAAATGTTATTTTAGTGATTTTTCTTTTGGTAAAAAATAGACGGAACTCAGCTATTAAAGCATGGTTTTCCACCAAATTTGGTAGTTATGATGCTTGACCAATACCAATATTGATTATAGTAAAATTTAATGAAAAAATCTATTCTAACTATTTTTGTTGCCATGGAAACGTGTTAATTTCCTCAGATTTGGTAAAAAATGGACCTTACTCAGCCATCATACGCTCGTTTTCAACCAAATGTGGTAGATGTGACACATGATTAATACCAATATCGATTATATATAAATTTCACTAAATTCGGATTCTGATCATGTTCTATTGCCATGGAAACATGTTAATTTCCTCAGATTTGGTAAAAATTGGCCTAACTGTATCTGTATTTGTTTTTCTTTTTAAATGTTTTTTGATGTAGATTGTATTTTTAAATTCTTGCTTGATTTTATATTATATGTATTTGTTAGAACAATGAAAAATGAACAACAATAACTCAGCCATCATACGTTCGTTTTCAACCAAATTCGGTAGATGTAATACACAATCAATACCAATATCGACTATATATAAATTTCACGGCCTTTGCAAGTATGAAAATCTGTCCACTGCATTGTTACATAGCACTGTCATCATAGATTGTCTCATAGGTTCAATGTCTTTGGTTACTCCAACATTAATGTTCTTATTCTCTGTTATCTTCTGTTTCTGTTCAACTGTTTTGAGCCGGCGACTTATAATACTAGAAATCGTGTAGAGATTTGATGAGCAGAACGAATGAACGAACGTCACACACCACGAGAAAACACGAGCGTCAAAGGATAGTAACCCTGCTTGTACTAGGATGCATAGAACGATGATTGGAAACCAGCATGCAAAATCTGTCAAAACTATAGCAACGATTTTCAAATGTAAGTCTGATTTGTTTCTTTATTTCTGGATTGATTTCAACTCTTTTAGATGATTTATATACTATTGGAATCAATTCCAACTGTTCTTGAAATATCTTTTAAAAGATATTAGTTAAGGATGGAAAATGATAGCAAAAGGTCGGGAAATGACAGGAAAGAATAGGAAAGGATTGGCGCAGCGGTAGTTCCCTCGCCTTGCACCAATGAGGTCTCGGGTTCGATTCCAGCGCTTTATACATTTGGTTTTCAGTCCATGTTCGCTTCCGCGGGGTTTTCTCCGAGTACTCCGGTCTTCCTCCTGCATCATATAAAAAAATTGAACCTAAACATATTGGAGCCATGTTGAAGATAAGCTTCCTTTAGCTTACTTGGTACCAAGTACCAAGTCGGATTTCCTTAGCAAAAAGCCTAAACAAGATGTAAAAGGATGAATCTGATCTTTTATCTGGTACATCCATCTGAGGTACAAATTAAGGATTTAGAAAACACGGGAAAGTCACACATCAAAGAATGATTAAGGCTATTGCAAATTAATTCTCTCTCAATTTGAGCCATTTCTGTATAAATTTTTGTACTTGTTTGGATTTTCCTACGCTTTTAACCTTTATTCTAGTTTTTAATTAATAAGTTTTTAATTCTAAGTGGAATCTAGGCTAGTCCCTTTAAGTGGCATTTGAAAGGTAAGAATTTGCCCCTTAGAATGACGAATCATGCCTTATGTCAAATGTGTATTTCATTTTTTGTCAAACCAGGGCGCTTATTGGCACTGATTTTGAGACTCCCTGTATAGATTATTTATAAGCATATATTGACTTGGTGACTATATTGATTGCCTGATAACAAGGCCAACTACTATAGCCTTGGCCTACTGATAGTGAACAATCCCGTGAACAATTGCAATATTAATAGGCTATGATTGGTTTGTCTGAACGTTTCCAGCTGCTTCCGATGGAGTGGTCGAGCGGTTAGTGCACGGGACTTGTAATACAGAGGTTATTGTTTCGAGTCCCGGTGACGACACTCCCGGTCGGACCATGTATCCATTTTCCTTGGGTAAGAAACTTTACTCTAATTGGTCCGTGGTTCGGAAGTCACGCACTGAGTGTCTGAGTTATCGGCGACTTGTTTAAAGCTTCAAGTTCAACAATTAAGCTGTCAGTGGTTTTAATATCCACGTTTGTTTTCAATGATTCATGCTATACAACTCTCAGGATAGAACAACAGGTAGGCCAATTTTATACTACACGTATAGAGCAAAACGTACGCCTAACGTACTTTATGAAGTCTTTATCCCTCTATTGTTCAGATGCACAAAACAGAGAACAAATTGTTCTCTGCTTGGTACATTGTTGTTCGTCATGTGTTCGTTACAAGTACGTTCAATACGTTATCCATACGGTCTTTCCGGCCGTTATGTATACGTTTAATTCGTTATTCATACGGTGGTGGTCCGTTTAGCACACGTTCAATATGTGAAACTTTTGTGCGTTATTCGTACGTTTTTCTCTATAGGGTGATGTCTGACAGAGCCTTTTGGAAAGTCACGTTCGCACATATCAATGGTTTTTACCAGAACATCCCAAATCGGCTGAAAAAAAGTACTGTTTGATGTTTAATTCCATGTATTGAATTTTTATGTTTTATAATTCTAAAGCTTAAAAGTTTTAAAGATCACAGAAATAGTGCCTGGAGCGTAGTTTTATTGTGTGATCTTCATGGTAATAGTCACTGTAAGAAGAAGCACCATTCTCCCACTGATAATTGACTGTAGAGATCTCCTTTTGCGAAAAAAAATCCACTTTGTATCTGAGATAAGCTTTGTAATTTGCTGAAAATCAACATTTTCAGGTCGGTCGTGTTTTATTGCCTCATTGTGAATTTTGTTGTCAACCAATTTCCATAATTTTGTTATCAGTGGAAAGAGGAGTACCTACCCTATACTCTGGTATTACACAAGTCTCAAACAATTAATCAACGGGGGCGTCACCAAAAGACTCACCATAGACTTGATGGGTTCTGTAAACTTTTAAGGCTACAGTCCCTAAAATCGTCTCGCTCGGCTGAATGTCATGTTTACTGCAAGTTTTATCTTACTTACACATATTGAATAGAGTCACTAGTTTATACATGGAACTTTACTAATGATTTCACGTCCATTATCAAGGTCAAAATGAC